>PISX010002477.1:0-159712 GCA_004024625.1 Mellivora capensis | reverse complement strand
ATAGTTCATTTTTGCCCTTGCTTCCATTGCCTTTGGCGATGTTCCTAGGAAGATGTTGCTGCGGCTGAGGTCGAAGAGGTTGCTGCCTGCGTTCTCCTCAAGGATTTTGATGGATTCCTTTCTCACATTGAGGTCCTTCATCCATTTTGAATCTATTTTCGTGTGTGGTGTAAGGAAATGGTCCAATTTCATTTTTCTGTAAGTAGCTGTCCAATTTTCCCAACACCATTTATTGAAAAGGCTGTCTTTTTTTCCATTGGACATTCTTTCCGAGCAGAGATTTATTTTTAAAATGAATGAGGTGAGATTCCCGTCCCAGGTGTGTATAATCTGAGGTCATGCTCTAAAGGCAGCATGTAACATAGGGCCGTCGTGTATTGGTGAGCTGTTGGGGTTAGTAAGTTGTAGTTTTGCATAGAGGCAAGTTGTGGTATAATGAGACAGGCGTCCCGACGGGACAGAGGTAGGCTTAAAATCATTCGGTCTACATCCTGGCTTTGCCTTTTCCTTAGGGTTTGACCTCAAGTAAATCACTTCAACTTTCTATCTTAGTTTTCCCAGTTAGGAATCAAAGAGGGCGACACCTGACTCACATTTTTCTGTATGCTTGAGCACCAGGTACCTAGTGAGTCTTCAGTAAATGGTCCTTGTTGGCATTCCTGCCATTGTTGTTGATGCCGTGACCCTCTGGACTCAGGAGCCCTGACAGTGACACTCTATGCTAGATTCCAAGTAGGACCCACACCTAATTATTTTGAATGATTGAAAATCAATATTGATGTAAAGCTCCTCCAACCCAGTATTGCTACACGAGCCGCAAAGAATTCATCCCATTGCTTTAGCAATCCCCACAGCAGGGCCGACTCTCGGACCTTTTGCCATTTGCCCGATCATCAGAAGAGACAGAGACCAACACTCTGTGGAGTTTTCCTCCTCTTCCTCTTCATTCCTGTAATTTTCACCTGAGTTCTAGTACTCTGTACATCATGTTAACTCTTTGGAGCCCAGCACCAAACATTCCACACATAGGGGCTTAGCCAGAGTTGAAAGCAAAGAAGCCGCTGAGCCATGTTCCCTACACTTTCTCTGGTGAATCTTGGAATCTTGATCTCTTCCTTCAGTATCAATATCCATTATCTTTCATTTTTGGAAAAATGTGAGCACTTCCTCCCTATCACCTCACCAGGAAAAGATCCCTGACCCACAAGTCTATATACGATTCTTCCTTACTTAAATTTTCTCATGTGTCTGGACAAGCTTCTCTCTTTCTTTTCTCCCAGTTTTTTTTTTTTTTTCCCTCTCGCTTTCAACGAAGAGAGAGAAAAACAGAGTAATTCACACGAGCACTCACATATGTAAAGACTTGGTTAGAAGGTCCCTCTCGGTTCAAGGAGTAAAGGAGTTTCGTTCTCCTTCTTTTCCGTTTGGTAGGGTGATGATACAAAATAGCAGCAATTGCTTCCCTTTTACTTTCTAATAAAGTGGAAACCTATTTTTCAATCTGTTTGCTGGGAATATGGAAGAACACCTGGAGAGTTTTACTGCAGCCGAGATCTTTTACAGAGTAAAACTGAGTTGGAATTGCTCCTTTGAGATGTGTCTCGGGTGAAATGTTAATCAGCTGAGTGCATTTTCGTGTTTCGGCAACCTCTTCTGTGTGCTGGGCTGGAGGCCGCGGTCCCTGGTAGTGTAGATGTGGTATTAGACTTCAACAGGTCTGTCTTGGCAAGTGTAAGATCTTGGTGCAACAATAGGAAGAGACCACTGGAAATGAAGTGGCTCAGCCTCCTTCCAGTTAGAACTGTCATTTTCACCTTCTGTCCGGCCCCATTACTGCAAGCCTGCTACCCTTTAGGTGTCCCGCAATGCTCCAGCCAAGTTCAGGGGTAGTGTTGCTGCTTTGGGGTATTGGAAGTCAGTAGAGGCTCCCCTCCTTGTCAACATGCCCAATGAGGAAGTGTCTTACTTTAGTACCCCTTTAGTGTATGGGGGACAAAGGAAGGGGGAGTTAGGAATGCTAGATATCTTTTTTTTTTTTTAAGATTTTATCTATTTATTTGACAGACAGAGATCACAAGTAGGCAGAGAGGCAGGCAGAGAAGAGGAAGCAGGCTCTCCAGGGAGCAGAGAGCCCGATATGGGGCTCGATCCCAGGACCCTGGGATGATGACCTGAGCCGAAGGCAGAGGCCTGAACCCACTGAGCCACCCAGGCGCCCCGGGATGCTAGATATCTTGTGATGCTCTGGATAGTCCTGCTTGATAGAGATTGATTTTGCTCAAGATGCCAGGAGAGTCCCCATCAAGTAGCGCCCCACCAGACTCTGTAGTCACATTGGTGTTCCCAGCTTGTAGCTCCAGCCCTCCCCAGCGCTGACCAACCTGCTTTCTTCCCTTCCTCTTTTTTCTCTTTCTTGCCTCTTTCTCCTCCCCTCCCCTGCTCGCCTCTTCTTCTCCCTGCTCTCCTCTCTTTTTTCCTTCCTTCCCCTGAGTCTCATATACCTCCTTTGGGAGAGACGGGTATCTCCCCACCTCTTTGTGAGGCCTTCCAGACACCCCCACCTATTCTTAGGGGTTACTTCCTCTGTGCTTGCATTGCCCTTTATGATACAGGCCTCCATAATGGGAGGGCTCTGCTCGCTGCATCATGTGTCCACTGTTCTGTGCCTGTGGGCAGGTGCCCAGTCTTCCCCTCTGTGTCCCCAGTCCTAACACGGTCCTGGCCAGGCTCTCAGTAAGCTTCCGTGGAAGGAAGGAATGAATGAATAGGAGGTGTTCGATTAGTATTGCATTACATTTTCTGAAAGTAATTAAAAATATGCATACGATGCTGGAGTGGAGTAAGAATTTGGTCACTGCTTCTCAGCGTCAGCACTATATATACTTCGGGAAAGATGCTTGGTTCATCTGGGCCGCTGTCTTGTGCATCGGGAGATATTGAGCAGCACCGTGACCCTGCCACTAGATGCCAGGAGCTCCCCTCCCTGGTTGTGACAACCAGAAATATACCCAAACATTGCCAAGTATCACCCTGAAGTCAGAATCACTCCCAACTGAGAACCACTGAATTAAGGTAAAGGAAGAACTAACATGCATTATATTCCATTTAATAAGCAAAGTGTCCATATCTCCTGGCATCAGTAGTTCATTAATCCATTTAGTAAACACATAGAGAGCTCTCTCCAAATTATTGGGGTGGGTGGTCTTAACGGTTAATGCTCGAGTATTCTATGAACATCCACTACTGGCAGAATTTGAGTATGATAATATCACAGAGCAATTTCTCTGATGCTTGTAGCCCCTCTGTACGAGGCAAAGACCCCTTTGGAGTCACCACGAATGTCTTGGGGACCTAAACACAGCACCAGAAATGTTAGGAAACGGTGCCCCCTACATTGGTCTTCCATATCCACAGCCTTTGCCAGATACCGTGCTTGGGATTGTGCATGATTTCATTGAATTCTCCACTCCAGCAATAGAATAAGAAATTGAGGACCAAAGTGGTTACATCGTTTGCCCAAGGTCCTCAGCCATAAAGGAGCAAGAATTGGGATCTGAGTGAGTATCTGCTTGGCCACAAGACCTGGGCTCTTTCATGCTGCCCACATCGTAGATAACATTTTTTTTTTACCCAGTGGGGAATAGAAGTCGCCCACTTCTGTCTAGAGGTCGGCTGCCATCAAGGTGGGGAGAGACATTTGTTAACTCTTCCGTGCAGCAATATCTGTACTCCTTATATCACTGGTGAGCTAATATCTGATAATGATTAGCCCAGTTATGTGGATTTGTGAGTATAACTGGCTTAGACTTTGGGTGTTGGGAAGTAGAGTTCATGGAGGTAGGGCCAACATTTTGCTTTGAAAGCAGAAAATTCGAATTGGGATTTCTTTATAATAAGATTAATTCTACACAGAATTTCACTTGATGAACAAAAAAAACACCTTTTTAGTAATTCTATTCCCCAAGTTTTCAGTCACAGCTCCCACTATTAAGTTGGTACAGCTTTAAGTTTGCACATATGAAAAAAATATTGCAGATTAAGTAGAAGGCAGGGATGGATCGAAACCATATGTATGAGGAAGGAGTGGGAGAGGAGTGGTGTTGAAGGGTACAGATTGTTTTTGAGACATTGTAGTTTTAGTGGCATTAATATGGAAGAAATAACCTTCCCTTGGGTGTTTGGTGAGGATATTTCCCTTTGAGTTATAAAACTGAATTTCAATTTGGGTAGAATCTACTGGGTTCATCATCTGGTGGGGGAAAATAGTGTACTGTAGTTAGATCTGCAGATCAGGGATTTGTGTATATATATAATGATGTCAATACTGGTTCTCATGATCTTATCATCATCTCCTGAGCCCTTCCTCAGTGCCTGGGCCACAGGAATAGATATTCTTTACCGTGCCATTAGAGACATTGCCACAGTTAAGAGCATGGCTTCTTCAGTTAGATTGTTTGATTTGAAATCCCATCTCTACCAATGACTCATTATATGATCCTCTTTTTTTTTTTTTAGATTTTATTTATTTGTTTGACACAGAGAGAGAGAACAGGATAGAACAAGCACAAGCGGGGCGGGGGGGAGCGGCAGGCAGGGAAGAAGCAGGCTCCCCACTGAACAGGGAGCCTGACGTGGGACTCGATCCCAGGACCCTGGGATCATGACCTGAGCCAAAGGCAGACACTTCACCGACTGAGCCACCCAGGCACCCCTCATTGTATGATCTTGACTTAGTAGCTCAGACTGTCTGTGCTTTGGTTGCCTCATGTGTCAAAAGAGGAGATCATAGTTCCAACATCATAGCACTTTGAAGGTTAGAGGAACATCAAACATGAAAAGAGTGACTGGCACACATTAAGGACTCAGCAAATATTAGCTGTTGTCACTTTGTTGTTACTCTTATACCCACAAAGAAACCGCCACTTTCCTCCACTTCTCAGTGCTAATCCTGCTGATCACTGGGGACTATACAGGCCATCGATGCTCTTCCAGGAAGCCTTCCCTAACCCTCCTAGACTTTGTGCCCTAGGAGCCTGCTTCCACTACAGAGCTTTATCATGTTGGATAATAATTGTCCCTGTGCTTGACCTTCTTCCCCAACTAGACTGTAAGTATCTGGAGGTCAAAGAGGTGCACCCCGATGCCTCCCATAGTGCCTGGAACAGAATAGGTGTTCAACAGCTATTTTTTGGATAAATTAGTGAAAAAGTTTAAGTTAACTTACTCAAGATCATAAAATTGAACGAGAGCCATGACTAACTTATAAAAAGAAATAATAAGCTATAGAAAATACTCCCCTAATAATAACAGATGAATTATGAGTCAGGACTGACTGTTTCTTACCAAGTATTGTCCAAATTTATTGAATCCAGTTTTGGCCCCATCATCCATTATTGCTATCATCTAGCACAAGTAATTGCTCCTCCCCTCCCCCAACACACACACTTGGCTTCCCGGCGATAGGATTATCCTTGTTGATCCCGGTAAGTGCGTCTCTCACTTTCATCTTCTCTCAGGCAGTCATCAATATTTATTGAGCCTACAGCCTAGAGCTCTGTGATGCTCTAAGGATATGGAAATGAAATCAAAAGGTGGTGATATTTGAATTGGATCTTGTAGGGGTGAAGCAAGCCTTCTCGCTAGTTCCTTAAAGGATGTTTTTGCTAGACTGTGACTCCTTGAGGACAGGGGATATGTCACAGTTTGTTCCAAGCTTGTCATCTATACCTACTTAGCTCATAGACTGGCATCAACAGATATTTGTTGAATGAACAAATCAGGCTGGAGAGAAAAACTTGAACTTTATAGTTAGAGCACCTTAAAAAAAACACATTTAGCTTCTCCCTCACCTTCTTGATGGTGGTTGGAGCCTCAGAATTGGCCATTGAGCTTACTGACATTTTCAGACGATTTACTGTAGAATAGAGCAGAATGCTGTTGGCTTTGCCAGCTGTGTCCAGAAGGGCTCCGTGTCCAAATTAGCCATAAATCATGCCCCTCGTGGTATTGTTGCTAATGGCAACACCGAAGGCCAGAAATGCCTATGTTCATGAAAAATATTTTATTTCAAGTGCTCCTGACTGTTCACATCTGACAAAATAATGCTCTTCCTCTGTCTCAGTCTTTGAACAAGTAAACGAAATTAACACACGTACACATATGTGTACACGCATGCATCCATGCACGTGGGGTTCTCACCTGGTCTGGGACCATTCTACAACCTCGGGAGATATCGTAGTGGAAAGGATAGAAACTGAGCAATTGGTGATCACAAAGCAGAAGGACTCCGGTGTAACAGGGAGCAGCCCTTGGCTCTTACTTTTGGAAAAATGACAGGTATTCAATAAAGCATCAGAGTGATTAGAGGAAAAAAAAAAATGAGAGCAAGCTGGAGGAGCTGCCCTCCTTCTGAACTAGCAGTTGAGACAAAGGCATTCATTTGAATTCCTGGTTGGTTGACAGTGTGCTGCCCATGTTGCTTAGTTTTGTTTCCTGTTTATTTTTGGAGTATTGTTGGTTTGGTTTTGGCAATAAGGACCTGAGTCGTGTGGGCCCTGAGTCTTTTCTTATTTCACCTCCGTCCTTTCAATGAGAGCAGAGAGCAGAATGGATATTTCCTTTCAAGCTTTCCATGTTATTTTCTACTTCTGCCTAGACTGTGGACCTTTAGATCCACGATAATGTTGTGAAAAAACAAAATACTATTTACGTGAGTCCCGAGAGTTTATTGACAGTGAACATATCTTCTCAGCAACAAGAAGCCAATATGTTCACGTACGTGTATGGACTGATGGGCCAATACTGGAAACCAAGACTCTTCCAGAAAGTCCAAAATGTGTATTTCGTTTTTATGGACCATATACATATATGTATGAGCACCGCTCCCCCCCTTCAAACAAAACCAAACACAGAGTAGTTCAAATAGAATTAACTTTTAAACATCAACATTTAGCTATAATATCTGAACTTGATACTTGGGTAGGAGTGAAAGACAGAGGGCGTGACTGGGGCCGAAGAGGAATTTGGCAAGAATTGTAATAATCCAGCTTCTAAGAGTTTGCATTCTAATTATAGAGACAATAAGCCAGTTCAGTTGTGGGCAGAATTGCGTGGTATTAAATACCTAATGAGATCCATAAGACAGTGTTCCACTCTAACGTGTTTTTCACCAAGGGACCCCTTCTGGAGGGGTGTTCAGAATGTGTGCGGACGCTTTTGGACAAGGAGGGGATCTTGCTGGCAGTCGCTGGTTGGAGACCAGGGATGCTGAGTGTCCTACAGCGTACAGGGGAGGTCTGAGCACAGGAAGGAGTCCCCCCTCAAAATGCTGATGACTCTGTTGAGAAACACGGAAGAAATTCCGAGAACTCCAGTGCTCTGAGTTAGCTAAAGCTGAGTGTAAGATGTACTTGGTCCATTCTGTGAGTCAAACAAAGATTCTGTTCCCTAAACTGAAGGAAATGGCCTGCACCATAAAGGGCTTCAGTGATCAAAGTCAGTAAAGTGAAACATGTCGATCATTCTTCTGCCTAAAAGGGCAAATTCTTTTAGCATTGATTTAGAGCAGTAAGGAATGAAGACCCTTTCTTTCATGATGTTTGCTGATGGCTCTCCGTTTATATAGAAGCAAGGAGCTAAAATGGGGAGGCTCTGGACTCAAGAGTAGTTCATTTCAAGGAGGTATTTCTATATTTAATGTTAATATTGCTTATGTTGTATGTGTTTTTTATACCACCCCAAATATTTTCACATTTAAAAAAATTTAAATAGTTTTCATTTGAAAAATACTGAAAAACAAAATCAGACCTCTAAATATCTATTTTCTAGAACAGGCAGCATGCATTTAGTTGCAAATAAGATTTTTTAGCACATGAAATTCTTTGACTAATAAAGGCCCAAAACAAAAAAACAAAAAAACCCACAAACAAAAAACCCCTGCCATTTTAAAATTTCCCCTTTCTCTAAATATGCCTGTACATTGTTTATTGAGAAATGAGGTAAAACTTGATCTGCTGAAAAACAGATTGACCTAAGTTGAGTATCTATAGTTATTACCGCAAAAATATAAGGCCGAAATTTGTGTCTCCATCTGTAGGCTGATGCTTGATGTAGAGTTAAAGAATAGATGTATATTTAAAATTATGCTGTGAATTATAAATAATTGTGTTTTTATAAACATATTTGTAAATAAATATAGAATTTGATTTCTAAAATTTAACTCTATTAAAATAATGGATCTTAAGTACTGTTACAGCTCACTTTAGAAAAATCTAAGAAATGCCAGAGGACTTGTTTTTAATTTGTGTTACTTGCTTTAGAAAATACTTTTATTTTTACTCAAAAATCTGCTCAAAATTATGTTATCAATTTTTGTTATTTATCTACACAACTTCTCTGTGAACAGTTACATTATTGGCTACTCCATGTCAGAAGAACGTAGTTATTTCTACCTCTTATTTCTTTTTAAGGTTTCCTGCAGAATTCAAGATCTAAGATATGAAGAATGTATTTATTATGTGTAAGAGTAGCTACTATTTTTTGAATACATTCTGTGTCTTAGGTTCTTTGCTAAGCATTCTAAGGGCGTTATCTCATTATTCCTAACAAACTTGGGGTATGTGCGATCATCAGTGCCATTTTACAGATGAGAAAACTGAGACTTAAGATATCTAGGTCCCTAATTTCCTTACTACTGTCCCTCCTGCTATATTATATGTAAACAATACCTTGCAAATATAATTTTTGAAGGACAAGATAAATGAACATGTCGAGATACCAATTCCTTTGTAAGAGAAAAGAAATACATTGCTGGTTTGCCTCAATTTGTACTAAGCCTAGAGTGTTTGTTTTTTCTGATCACAAATGACTAAAAACTATGAAACTGAATGTGTTTGATAATTTCTTATTTTCAAATTAGATATGTAACTTATTTAAGTTCAAAAGTGAGACTGGAGAAGCTTGCTCAGTGAGGCCGAAGTAGCTTCATTTTGAGCAAACTTTCATAAGCAATGGTAATAACTCGCTGAAAAGAATGGACACTGGCAGGCTGAATCCTTGGTTGCAAGCTGACACTTTGAGGGAATGTTCTTAGCAAAACACTCACTTCAACGGAAATTAGGTCAGCCTTCTGGAACATTTATCATGTATACCTGTCACCAGTAAGACCCAGTCCTTAAAGTGAACTGAGATCACAAGCCGTTGTCCCTTCTGCTCAGAGTTGCAAAGGACACCCTAAACCAATAGTTCTACAAATATCTCAGCTTGGCAGAAACTCCCGTAAAGCCAAAGCCAGCGCTCATATAGTTGCTGTGGGAATTGAATTCCTTAATACTCTGTTTATAGAATTTTGAAACGGCAAATGGATTTGGTCTGTTCTGAAAAACAATCTGTCCCATGGCTTGTTTGGAATAACATCTAGAGTTGCTATAGAAGGATGTGAGTAGACAGCCCATGTCTGATTTGGAAGCCAGTTTTTACCAGCCTCTGTCCCACACCACGCAGCCAGGTTGGTTTTCTGCCTGACTCAAGGTGTTATTTGCATTTAAAAGAAAGGCCACCTCCTACTGAAGCCAAGGAGTTGCTAATTTGATACAGAAACTAGAGTAGTTAGCAAAATCCAGAGCTAGAGGAGTTAGCAAAATCTGGAGCAATAGAAGTTCAGACAGCGTGTGTGGTAAAACCAAAACAACGCCTATGAGTCATAACCCAGTGTCCTT
Organism: Mellivora capensis; assembly: GCA_004024625.1. Classification (NCBI taxonomy): domain Eukaryota; kingdom Metazoa; phylum Chordata; class Mammalia; order Carnivora; family Mustelidae; genus Mellivora; species Mellivora capensis. The sequence continues at coordinate 149,996 of PISX010002477.1, read as the reverse complement.
TCAGTAATCATGTGGCATCATCCTGGTGGTTTCAAGAGCAATGTCAGCAAGTAATGAGTATTGTACGTAGGAATTGGAGATTGCATCTGTGTCCGTGTAGGTGCATGTCAGCTCAATGAATGTCATTCATTGAGAGTCTTTTGGATTGAAATGGCCACGTTCAGCAAGCAGTCAAATCTCTCTAGCCACTGGGTTGAGTTACCTTACCTGCAAAAGGAAATAATTAACTTACCTTCTTCATAGGCTCTTGTTGGGGAAACACACCCGTCTTCTTCCCTAAAACAATTGCTAGTGAATGTATGCGACTGGATGATGAAAAAGCTGAAATTATTGAATGTGCGTGTAAGAGTCTCCCTGTGCCTCTCAAGAGGAATAAAAAGAATGAGTGAATAAGAATCAGTATTTCATCTCTATGCCCATTTGTCCTACATGGGGTGCAGACCCACCATGTGGTATGCGTCCTACAAATGGTGGAATTAAAAAGATGAGAGAGACAGTTCCCACTCTCACCAAGCTCTCATTTAAGTCGTGTGTGTGTGTGCACGTGTGTGTCTGTGTATGACACATCCTTAAACAAAAAAAAAAAAATAATAATCATACCATGTGTGAAATGCCACCGAAGTGATTTTGCCACTCGGGAGAGGAACTCAAGAACTTGAAGTTTTGCCTGCGAAGAGTAGGTTGTAAAACAAAGTTTGGTTTTTAAGCGTATTGGTAAGAAGGATGGATCTGTTAACATATGAAAGCCCAGAAAATTGGAGGGGCTGAAGGGGATAGTGGCTATGGAAGAAATCTACCTATGATTTCTTGCTGGAAGAATTAAAAGAAAAAAACAAACAAGCCCAACTTTCATTATCACACCCTATTAAGCCAGGACCAGGAAACAATTTCTAATCAGCACTCCAATCTGGGCAGAGATTGTGCAGTCTTTTGTATCAGGCCTCAGATCTGTGTTCTCTATTCACACATGCTCACTTCCAGCTGTTGTCATTGAAATCCCACATAATCTTTCAAGGTCAAAGGGCAGTCACCCATGGCTGCTGCAGTTAAAAGGTTATGCTGATTTCTGTTGTCAAATATTGGCCCTTTTCTCTTCCAATCACTCCCATTCTACTTTTTTTAACAAGAAAAATCCAGCCTAGAATTGTATTACATGACTTTAAAGTCTTAAAAGTGTTTCTCCATTGTGCTAACATGACATGGCCTGAACAGTGTAATTCATTCTGTTATATTCACAAAGAATTTTCTGGTACTTCTAAAATACTTTGTGTTTGTGCTAAGCCAGCAAACTTCAAAGTATAGTGGCCCACGTGATTTGTGGCGTGCTGTAGTATCTGCAGAAATGTATAATACAGAGTCTGTAATTTAATAAACGCTGCGAATTATGGCATTGGTAATTAAGTAATTGTTGGATAAGAGAACAAGAATTGCATTGAAGCAAATGGCTTTTAAAAAGATGAAAGCTCTTTGTATTTTGTGGTTCTAAACATTAACTAGTTTTATTATGTATTTGGAAAACGACATCTACCTGTTTGTAGTTTTCTTTCGCTTTTTGTCGTCTTGGGCAAGGAATGCAAGGATTCTTTTAGAATACATTGCTTCAACTCCTCCATGATTTCCTTTCCACGCTTGGCGAACCAACATCAGTGTCTTAAAATTAGCACATGGCCCCTGGTCATCTTCTTTCCTTGTCATTGAATGTGTCCTCAGGTGGTTTAGCAAGCAGGACTCTCCATAATGTTTCAGAGCCAGGTGAATTAAACCTAAAAATGAAGAACAGGACAGTGCACATTAAGGTTTTTTTGCTGTTTTACATCCATAATCCAGGGTGGCCTTCGGGTGATTCAGTTTCATGTCTGTTTCAATTAAGGTAATCGGTTTCCGATGTATTCGGAGAATAAATATCCTTATTTTTTCCTCCAGTATGTGTAAGAGTTCATAAATAGAAACCGAAGCTGTTACAAGTAGCGTGATCTATTTGTAGATGACCAGTTATTACTGTCCAAGTTTAGAGAAAACTTTGATTCAGAACATAAAAACAATCAAGGTGCTTAAAAACCCCATTTGTTCAAAATCAGGTTAGTTTTTAAAATCCCTTAGAAAAGTACTCCTAAATCCATTAAAAACCAACAAAATTAATCTTAAAATATTTATAAAATACTAATTTTATTATGCTAGTGATACTGGAATTTACTTTTGCTAACATGAAGCAAAATTTTTTTTTTTTTAAGTTTTTTTTATAGTGCTTCAAAAAAACATTCTGTGAAGCAAGTATTTCTGTGTTCTTGGACACAAAACTAATTTGTAATTGGGTCCACTTGCAAAGTGTCTATTTCTGCTTATGTGAGCCCTTATAAATGTATGATTCTATATGTTTTAGAGACAGTGGGGAAATTACTTCGTTGACAGGACAGAACTATGAAAGAAAGGATATTTAGTCTAGAGGAGAAAAAATTAGGGGCTGAGGGACTATCTTCTAATACTTGAAATGTAGCAAAGAGAGATTAGATTTATTCTGACCTGTTCCAGAGGGTAAAATTAAGGTAAAGAAGAGAAGTTTCAGGAAGGCAAGCATATTAAAGGAATTGTTATTTTTTTAATCAAGCTTCATTACTTTATTAAAATCCTTTGTTACAGCACAATGATGATTAGTATGTTACTAGATGATCTTTAAGATCTCTTAGCTTCCAGTTCATTCCATATTGTCGTGCATTCAGTGTTTCTAAACATGCAAATAAGTAAAAATCGTTTTTTACTTTTTATTTAGATGTTTTGCTATCTTTTAGACATCATCCTTTAATTAAGTGCTTAATCCTTGTAACTCAAACTCATAAACCCTTTTTATGTAAAGTCATTGAGCAATCAAATTTAATTTAATGAAATATTACTCTTCCCTTATTAAGTGTAGGACTTGGTGAAAAGATGTGATAAGGTCTTTGGGTTAGACTGAATAAATAAAGTCTCTGGTATTATATATGATGGATAAACATGCAATAACATTTATTATATAAAGAGAACTAAACGAACCTATGTTCTAATCCTAAATTCTGCCACTAGCTGTGTGACCTTCAGCAAGTCACTTAACCTCTCTAAGTGTAAGCTTACTTGTCTACAAAATCAGACTATTGCCAACCACAGAGTTTCAGCAGGAATTAGAGCTAATATGTCTAAAGTGCATAACATAGTGCCAAACACATAAATGCTGGATGAAGGAAAGCTACACTTTTGATGAAAATTAATACTAGAGGTTCTGGGGACAAATTTTTCAGATAGGTAGCCTACCTTTACAACACCTGTTACTGGCTTGGTCCATTTTTCTAATGTGGATGTGTTAGAATGATCGCAAGTAAAGATGTGGAGTGCCCTTGGGCCTTGCATGAAAGTGTGAATTACCTTGAAGGGTTCAGACTCTACTTTCCCCTCAGCACATTCTCATGTAAACCAAATAGGGAAAATAGGAAAAGGAGCAGAACAATCTATCTGAAGAAGGATATGTGCCAAAACCAGATGGCATCATTGTCGAGTTATTTGGGAAATCATGAGTTAAATAATAGTAAGAGGGGTGCCTGGGTGGCTCAGTGGGTTAAAGCCTCTGCCTTCGGCTCGCATCATGATCTCAGGATCCTGGGATAGAGCCCCACGTCGGGCTCTCTGCTTAGTGGGGAGCCTGCTTCCTCCTCTCTCTCTGCCTGCCTCTCTGCCTACTTGTGATCTCTGTCTGTCAAATAAATAAATAAAATCTTTAAAAAAAATAAAATAATAGTAAGAAACTTTGGGGTGCTTGGTAGTTCAGTTGGTTAAGCGTCTGTCTCCAGCTCAGGTCGTGGGATGGAGCCCCGCGTTGGATTCCCTGCTCAGCGGAGAGCCTGCTTCTCCCTTTACCCTTCTCCCCTGCTTTTGTGCACTCACGCTCTCTCTCTCTTGCTCTCTCTCATGCTCCCTCTCATGCCTTCTCTCAAATAAATATTTTAAAAATTTTTTAAAAAATTAAGAAACTGTATTTGTTGCAGGAACTCTCAGAGGCTTTAACGTGTAAATATTTCTTGTCATTCTCCAAGGGTGGGTGTGAAGGTGTTTTCTAAATTATTTTACATATATTTGTATCTTTGTTTTTATTTGTTTGTTGCGGGGCCTTTGGGGGGACTGTTTACATAACACATTTTGGGAAGCACTGATACGAATTCTAATATGGAGGAGAGAGCATATCAAAATTTGGAGAAGAGCAAGTGGGACCTCTTGGCTGCCACATGTAATGTATTTATTTAGGTAGTATTGGAAATATACCTGAATGCTGGAAAGGTGTACTAGAGGACAGACTTTGAAGGGCTTTAAATACCTAGCAAAGAAGTCTAAACTTAATTCTCAAAGAAATCATGAAATACTCTTGGCTTTTTTTTTTTATCAGACAAAAGACACCGACCATCCATCCATGTTCTCCCTACCATGCTGGTAGATTAACATGGAGAGAAAATGCCTAGCAGGCATCACAAATTTATGTGCCCACCGGGGCCTTACAGGTCATTACATAAATGAAATATAATAAAGAGTACTAGGGAGTGTGGCACATTTTTTAGCTCATGTCCAGTTTAAAAACATCCATATGTTAAAAAAAAAAAAATAGTACCTTGCCAGCCAAGCAAAATATGTCGGCAGACTACAGTTGATCTGTGGACTACTAATTTGTGACATTTTAGATTCTAAAGAGAAAGGTTGGCTCTTATGTTGGTTAAGGTATGTAATAGGCTGCTATAACAAAGAGAGAAAAAATACAGTGGTTTAAGTACACTAAGATCTCTTTCTTTTTGATAACTCTTACAGATGAGCAGGCTAAATTGGCCGGGTGGTTCTTCTTTCCACTGTCATTCAGGGTCCCATGCTCCCTGTATCCTCCTGCTCTGCCATCCCGTGGGCACTGTCTTTGTCTTCATGGTCGAAACTGTTCTAGTCCATAAAAAGAGGAAGAAGGATGCCTAAGGCAGGAATTTCTTTTCAGGCAGGTCAGGTGAAAGTTGATCATAGCACTTACATTCATTCCTGAAAGAGGCTGGGAATTCGGGTCTGTAGCTGCCAATCATGAATACGTATGGACAACCAGCAGAGTTGGCACAGGACATTGCTGTAGTCTCCACTGTAGTCTTTCCTAGAAAGGTCTTATAAAAAGACCCAGTTTTAGATAAATACATTACCAGAAATCTTGGTGTAAAGATCTTTCTTAACTGGGAATGTCTTGGCCCCCCTCACCCCAGCAGTAAAGATTTTGCGCTATTTTTTGCCGAATCCCCAGGGCCTAGGACTGTGCTTGCCGCATAAGAGACATCCAGTAAACATTTGATGAATGAAAGCAGTAAACCAAATGTTGACTTTATGGATATGGTGGGACAAACAAACTACAAACACAGATTAGGTGCCGGTATTCAATAATAAATACCTGAGCTGGGCAGGGAAATTAGGAGCAACAAAAAGAAGGAATCAACAGGTCGTAAGTCCCATGACACATACTTCTAAAAGCTCTTCCTGACTTATCCTCCTTTTCAGCTAAGACTACATTATTCCCATACTAGACACCATTCCTTGATGTGTTGTGAGAATCCAGGATGACACTCATAACCATAGTACAAATGCATTTGTAACAACCCTTTTCATCTGAGAATCTCAAAACACCTCTTTCATATTATTGGTTGATAAATATCATTTCTGAGTTTGACAAATTCTCAGACTCAACTTTCTAGATTCAGAAGTATTATAGCCTCATTCATTGCCAGTCCAGCAACGTATGTCAGTCTTTTAATGTTTACTGTAAGCAGACTACCGAATGAAACTCTCCACTATGGTAAAGATTAATCACACGGATGGAACATCTATGTTATTTTTATTGCTACCGCATTCTTTTTAGTAGCTGCCAGAATTTGGGGCATTTGCTGTAATAGTAGGAATTATTCTAAAATCACATGCTATCTCATTGTCAATGAGTGACAGAATAAATAGTCAATGTACAGTCATGAAAAATGGGACCAAAATTTTAGAATGTGGGCTTAATGGGCCACCCTATCTTTTTTTTTTTTTTAAAGTTTTGATTTATTTATTTGAAAGAGAGAGAGATCACAAGTAGGCAGGCAGGCAGAGAGAGGGGGGAAGCAGGCTCCCCGCTGAGTAGAAAACCCGATGTGGGGCTCGATCCCAGGACCCTGAGATCATGACCTGAGCCGAAGGCAGAGGCTTAACCCACTGAGCCACCCAGGCGCCCCACCCCGTCTTTTAAAAACCTGTTTTCCAAGATATTCCAAATTAAGATGACGGAAGTAAGGCATTCCTGGAAGTAGGCTAATAATCATTCCCATCGTGCTGTAGAAGACTGCTAAATCCCAGGGATCTCAAGTCACTCATCTAGATCACTAAATAAATATTTATTACATACACAGACCAAGTGATTGTGCTGGGCTCTGGACAGTGTAAGATCGTGAGATGCAACCGTGCCCTTGCCTGTTGTGTTGTAGAGTGGCAGAGCTAAGGCAGAAAAACAGAGAACTCCCACATCAGGTAGAAAGAGGTAGACCAGAAGTTCTGCTCAGCAGTATTCACCGAGTGCACCGAACGTGTTGACAGGAGGGAAAGGGAAAGGCGAAGGAGCCACATTCCCTTTCCAGTGGGGAGTTCGCGCGAGGAGAAATTAAAATTACAGGGAGGAGCAGTGCGGTTACAGCAGACTTTTCTTTAGAAGGATGAGCATGTAAATTCCGGGAGAGCAGCGTCCGCAGGACCTAGCGCGGGGCCAGCACATCACGGCAGGTTCCAGGGCTTATGGAATATAAGTACACGAGAACAAGGGGCCCCTTTTCCTTTTGAGTCGCCCAGACGCACCAGCATGGAAAGGCCTCATTATTAGCTTGGCTCGTCCTGGTAATGGAACCGTATTTGCCAAGGAGGGAATAGGATAGAGATGCATTCTTTTTGACGAAATGACCTGTGTGTTGCAGTTTGTTACATGAACCAGATAAGATTTAATCATTTAGAGCTGAGAGCCCTTGGCTATCCCAAAAAGACAAACAAAAATACCATCCAGTGTGTCAGTGTGCCTCCTCTCGTATGTTCTCTGCTCCACGGACACTCCAACTTCCTCTCGAGGCCGACCCTCTGGATGGCTTGTCCCGAGCTATCACTTCCCCTCGACCTCTGAACACCTCTGCAAGGTTACCTGTCTCTCTGGAAATTGAACTTTTTTTTTTTTTCTTCTCTGCTTGTTAAGTGGTAGATAGATGTTCAGTCCCTTCGTGAGATGAGATTGGGTTCCCATATAATGGCATTTTCCATAATAACTCCTGATATCATTGAGGTAAAGAGAACTGCTTTTCCTAACCACCCGTAAAAGAATTTGGCTTTTCATATTTCTGCCTCTCTTAGAAAGCCTCATCTCCCCACTGTGAGTACAATGGACTCACGGGTATTGAAATCTGTACTCTAATTGGGAATTCATTGAACACAATTTCAATGAAGGAACTTTTCTAGCCATTTTCTATAAAACAGGAAAGGATCTGCTACGATGCAGTTGCTCCTGAAGTAGTTCAGAACAGGAGAGAGAGAGAGAGAGAGAGAGATCTCTATGAAATCTGGGTTTTCAGCTAAGGCCTACTTAACAGGAAAGCATGTTTTGCACTCATTTCTGAGAGGCTGTAAATGTAAATCTTGGGACCTTTCAGAGACATTTAATCAGCGTTCCAACTGTGGATCTTTTAATGTGAACATCGAAGTTCAGAATTCTGAAATTGACCTTTCTATTTTCTTTTCCATTTTTCTCTCATCTTGCAATAAAGTAGAACACCCAGATTAGTGTTATTTCCCTGAAAGTCATTTTTATGATGTTTTGTGTTAGCGAGAATGAAATATTAATCTGCTCGAGTTTGCTTAGTAATTACATTAGACGTGTCACTTTTTCCATCATTTCTCAAGTTTCATTTCTCATTGCTTTCTTCCTCTAGAGTTCACCACTGGGTTTCCAAATAATTGTTGAAGGAACAAAACCAGTTTCATAGTCCCTTAAAGTTACATGGAATATTTACATATACCTTTCCCTGGGGACATATTACAGCTGAGATGGCCACATCAGGACTTGTGAAACCATTCTACTTTTTATTTTAATTTTTCTGATTATTGTACAGTCACATATAGTCCACCTTCTAAATTACACACATTCTATTAAAATCAGCCTGAGGGAGCAGGTTGCCCAGAGGACAAGGAGGATCTAATCATGATTTTTTACGGGATCACAGAAGGTCCTAATTTAAGCTTGGGACTGGACTCTTTGGGGGTTTTTGGCCCCTTTTGCCCATTAAATTATGCTGCCCTTTAATTCTGTTTTAACTCAGTCCCCCAACATTTGAGCCACAGTCACAACAATAGGACAACGCCTCAGGCATTTCTCATCAGAGAACCTGATGTCACCTTTTTTTTTTTTTTAAAGATTTTATTTATTTATTTGACAGAGATCACAAGTAGGCAGAGAGGCAGGCAGGGGGTGGGGAGGGAGGCTCCCTGCTGAGCAAAGAGCCCGACGTGGGGCTCAATCCCAGGACCCCAGAGATCACAACCCGAACTGAAGGCAGAGGCTCAACCCACTGAGCCAGCCAGGCACCCCTGATGTCACCTTCTTGATTGGAAGCTGCATTCTAACCGGATTGTCTCTTCGGTCCTTGTCGTGTTTAGTCTGGAGGGACTATTGGGATTGTTCACTTTAATAGTTTTCAGATGTGCATTGGTTCCATTTTAGTTCAAACTATAATGCTAGAGATGAGAGAGAGAGAGAGAGAGATAAAAATAAAGTTCTGTCAACATTTCTATAAAAAGAAAAATAAACGTCCTTGAGCCTAAATTGGGTTGTGTTCCCTTACAGACACCCCTGGAGTGCTTACTGCAGACCAGCACTCTGGTAAGACCTGGAGGCACAGAAGATGCTCTTTCTCTTGAGAAACAGACAGAATTATGGTGCTGGGTCCTAGATTAGAGGTATACTCTGTATACCTGGTCAGTGTTGAGAAAAGAGAAAAGGAGTCTTTGCAAGCAGTGCAGGTAACCAGAGAAGACTTTTGATTGAATGACAACAAAGCTGAGTCCTAAAGGACAAGTAGGAGGTTGGCCAAGCAAAGAGCCAGAAGGACAGAGACATTCCAGGAAGAGGGAACAGTGTGGAGAGAGGAGAGAACCAGGACCATGGTGAAGCAAGTATTCCCTTAGGCCCATGGAGTAGGGCCAGAGAGAAAGAGAGAGAGAGGGAAGAGATTTAAAAAATGATAATAATAATAATAATAAATAAATATATATATAGAAAGCAGGAATGCCTGGGTGGCTCAGTCAATTGGGCATCTGCCTTCAGCTAGGTCTGACCTCAGGGTCCTAGGATCAAGTCCTTCACTGGGCTCCTTGCTCAGTGGGGAGCCTGTTTCTCCCTCTGCCTGCCTCTCCCTCTGTTTGTGCTCTCTCCCTTTCTCTGACAAATAAATGAACTCTTTTTTAAAAAAATAAGATAGACAGGAAAATAGAGGCTACATCAAGGTGGTATGCCATGTGATGGAATTTGTACTATTCCCCAAGCTGTCTGTGGGGCTCTTGCAAGATTTCTGACACAGTGAACTCTGAACACGTTGGATTTATCTCAGATTCTCCAGCATCTCACTCTTTCCTACCCCAGTGCCTTTGCATATGCTAATCCCACTACATGAAGAATTATTTCCCCTTCTTCTCCTAGCTCTCTCCTTAGTATCTTTCAGATGTCAGCTCTTAAGAGACACCTTCACTAGCCACCCTTTCTAAAGTGTTTCCTAATTATTTTCTTCATTTCATTTATACCATTTATAATTTTTAAGATAATTCATTTGTTTTATGTTGCCAGCTATCCCTAATCCTAGACTGTAAATTTCCTGAATGTAGGGACTGTATCTTGAACCCCTAGCACAATGCCTGGCTCATGGTAGGTGCTCAGTAAATATTTGTTGAATAAATGAATGAGCCCTCAGATTTGCCTGTTAGTGAGACAGCTCTGGCCATAGAGTAGACAGTGGACTAAGGAGAAGCCAGGACTGACAATCGAGAACATGGCTAGAAGGCTGCCACAACAGACTGGCAAGAATTAGGAAGAGCCTGAGCCACAGACTTGAGGAGAGAAGGCAGGGGTGGGGAATGGAGATACACTTGGAGTCAAGATTGGTTGGATGTGGGTTTTTGTAAGAATCAGGAGTTAAGGATGACACCAAAACATAGAAAACAAGCTGGTCGTGGATGGTTCACTGAAATCGGGAATTCCATAGCATCAAAACAGGTTTGGGGAGAAGAAAATGGGCTTGGCATTGGACACATTGGGTGTGAGGATTCCCATGGCTAACTGGGTAGAAATATCCAATAAATATTTTGAGAACACTCTTGGCAAAAGACAAAGATTTGAGAGTCATTGGCCTATAGGATCATCCATCCACTCATTCAACAAATATTCTCTTACTAACTGCTTTGTCCCAACCATTAAATACGGTGGTGAATGAAACAAACACTATTCTGGTTTTCACAGACGTCAGAGTCAAGACTGGTAACTGATCATAGAAGCAGAGGAAGTAAGTAGGAAATCTGTGCTCTTGAGCACAAACCCTGGAGATGCCACATCTAGAAGGTCGGACACACGAGAAAGGGCAATCCGGAGGAGATATTGGAGTGAATGTGCACAGGTGTTTCCCCCTCCTGAGTCCTTGTGCCACACTAAACTTAGTTTTCAAAATATGGTGTTTGCTTGCTTTTTTGGTGGCATGATTGAAGTACATGTTCCCGTTCACTCTGTATAGAAATTCCTTAAAGTAAGGAACGTCAAAGGTTGGAACCGAAGCGAGTGTCAGCCCACAAGCAAGACTGCAGACGGCAATGAATAAGAGCTGGAAATCAGCCCTGAGTTTCCCATTAAATGTGCATTTCCTTGCTCTCACTAGATGTGTTTTAAGTCGAACTTAATGTATGTTGTGGTTGGATTTCCTTTGTTACAGTCTGTGGGATTGATGTGATGTCAACGTCACAATAGAAAGAGATGTTCTAGTCGGTTTTGCCAATACCACTTTAGAGAATTTTTATTTATTTGCTTATTTTTATTTCTCAGGTCTCTTTATCCAAGAGACAACACCTTAGGCACTGACCAAATTAGAGTCAACCAGAGACCCGGGTGGGGGTTGTTCCAACAGGTGAAATTTCTTAAGCATGTCTTCAAATGAAAGTTTGCCATTTTACTTTAAAAAGCAATTTTTAAGGTTGCCTGGGTGTCTCCGTTGGTTAAGGATCTGCCTTTGGCTCAGGTCATGATCCCAGGGTCCTGGGATCGTGTCCCATATCCAGCTCCTTGCTCAGTGGGGAGCCTATTGCTCCCCCTGCTTGTGCTCGCTTGCGCGCTCTCTCTCTGACGAATAAATAAATAAATAAAATGCTTTTTAAAAAACAATTTATAGTTACTGCATGTTCTAAAAATTAGAGCTGTTTTATCTAAAATATCATAGATTGTGTTGGGTATAAAAATTAACTGAAAAAAAAAAACCACTTTCTTAATTCTAATGCTACCAGAAAAAGAACAATTTGTAGGTACTTTGTAAGTCTCCAAAACATAGTGATTTGTTGCGTGTGTTTATGTGCATGACATTTAGTGAATCTATTGGTGGGTAGACTATACCATAGGTAAATTTGCCTCCCCTTAGTACTGGGCAAAATCTATTTTTTGTCAATAACATAAATCTTATTTGTAGGCTGTTTGTTATAGATTCAAATCAACCTGTTTTCTTATTTTGCATTTCTTAAAAGTATGTTTCTTGTTTCAAAGGAGAGTTTATGTTTAAAAAATCCCTTTGGCCAGCTTCTCCTTTGGCCCTACTTTTAAAGGAGGTGATTATGCTAACCCTGTAGATGAGTCTCAACTAGATTTTATCTATCTGAGATTCAGAATCAGAAAACTGGAGAAGCAGAGAAGAAAACAACATATCATAAACTATGTATTCCTTGCTATTTATAAGTTTTATGTTCCTGAATGTACCATAAAAATAAAACAAATGATAAGAGAGGTAGTAGCAGGTATATTGAAGGAATTAATTATATCCAGCAAAAATAAAGCAGATGCAAAATTCAGAGATAGTCATGTAGAACCATTGGTTTATTATCTTCTCTCAGAAAAAAAAAAAAAAAGAGTCAATCTACCCACTCACAAAAAAAAAAAAAAACCCTCTTCTTCTCAAAACAAATCTAAATTTTTATTTGTGCTCGAAAGAATTTATTTTCATGTTTCAAGGCATGGGGCTTGGCTTTTCTGGTTTGGCTTTTTCAAGATTTCACCCTGCGGTGCCCCCCAAAATGAAGAGAACATCTTTAAATCTTGTTTGATTTGAATGGTTGGAGAGCTAATCCTGATCAGATGTTTCTTTAGAGAATAATGATGAAAAACTGTTAGGGAATTTGGGTACCCTGGCTGATTCCTAGGTAGGCTGTTTTCAGCTCAGCTGTTAAGGTCTCAGAGGTCAGCCAAGGTAACCATTTATTTTAAATCTTCTTTTGTTTCAGATTTCCTGTTGAGTTGTTTGGGTTTTTTTTTCTTTTTTTTTAAAGCCATATCAGAAATCACCCAGTTGTGTCAGAGCTTTCCGTAGACCCCAGATTCAAACCAGAAAACCAGCTATGTAACGAGATGACTGTCCCCGCCCACGTCAACTCTTCATAGAGCAGAGTAGGAAATTAGACATTGCCCTTTTTAATCACAGTGAAACTAATATTTAGAATTCTGTTGTCAGATGTCTTCTGTTTATGACACTGTTTTCTTTTGTTTTTGTTTCCCCAGGACATTTGGGCTTCCAAGACAGTTTTGTCACATCAGGTGTTTTTAGCGTGACTGAGCTTGTGAGAGTGTCACAGAGTAAGTATAATTCTGCTTTGATTTGGTACAGATTTGCCTTAGGTTTGTGCTGACTGTCTGCCTAGGCCTCCGAGAGACATAAATAGCTTTCAGAATCCCTTCTCCATTCACCCATTGGAAGAATTTTGCCACGCAGTTTGTTTGACAGCCAAGAATTTAAATCAGGAAAAATTAAATATCATTTTAATGTGAGACACAGGGAAAGAACTGAAATCCTGACTGTCTCACATATTCCCTACTTTGTAGTGTGAACCTGGTTGAAAACATTTCTGAGGCTTCCCTGGTTCCTGAGAAATTCTGCATTTTAAAAGAATTTGTTTTTGACCTTTAAAGAATGCTAATGCCCTCAGCCTGAGTGACATAGTACAGCATGATCATTACCAGCTTGTCAATAATCACCAGCAACAATGAATTAAAAGTACCTGTCACCACCCTGTTGCATTGATCAAAGGAGTCATTGATTGTATTTTTGCTATGACATAGTCCAGACAGTCCAAGGAGAAGGTATAGGATTCTCCCCTCCTCTCTCTCTCAGTCTCTCTCTCTCTCTCTTTCTGACACACACACACACACACACACACACACACACACGCCTTCCCTCAAAAACATCTCTCTCTCTTTTTTTAAATGTAAATGCATACTAGAAGGACTATAGTCCTGGGTGCCAATAACAAGAAGGAAATATAAATAGCAGATATTAAATTTGACTTCTTACTCTCCTCCTACTTCAAAAGACTACTTGTAGATAAACTTAATATGGTTAACATTGGTTTCAAGCTGCATCAAATCCTTTGTGGAATGAGGCGGAGTGAAAATAAATATTTTCGTTTCAAGTTCATACCCCCCATTGACTGCGTTACAGTCTTGCAGGATGGGCTGAGTCCACCAGTCCATCTCTGACAAGGTGTCAGGTCGAGCAAGCCCAGCCATCCCAATCTCACAGGCTCAGATTCTGGCTGTTCTTACTTCTTAAAGCCAGAAGACTATTAAGAATCCAGAAAGTGGGATACAAGGTGGGGGCCGAGGATCTGGAGTCTGAGGGACAGACAAAAAATCGAATGCCTGTTGAGCATTCACTATCTGCCAGACGCTGTGCTATGTTTTCCTGTACGTTGCGTAAATTAATCTTTGCAATAAACTCGTCAGGTAAGTAATTAGTCTCATTTTTTACCAATGAGTTAAACCGTGGATCTATTTAAGTCATTTACCCAAAGTCAAACAGTGGGTAGATAGTAAAGCTAAGCCTGTGTAGTGCTAGCAAGTGTCCTCTTACACGGGCCTCAGGGGACTCGACGAAATGTACAATGTGGGCTGAGACAGGGAAACTAGGGGAATGTAACTATGGGTGCGGGAATTCCGGGATCAGGGATCCCTGGTTGATGCCAGGGTGTTCTGGTGTTAAGGAGGTGGAACCATAAGGGTTGAGGCAGTAGGAGTTGGAGGGTGTGAGTTGGAATGGAGAAGTTGCTGGCATGTTATCAAGTGGGCTTAAAGTTCCAACCAGTGAAGAAGAGATGAGATGACCTTGTTTCCTTGGAGGATATATGCTGCCTGCCACTGCACAGCTAGCTAGCCAGTCATTTGCCATGCAGGGACAAATAATGCATTTATAGATTAAAAACATTTTTTTTTCACTTTGTAAGACTTTTAAAAAGGATCGCTATCCCACATTTTTCTATATACGTTTGTCATAATGGTGTTACAGGGAAATACGCTCATTGAGCCCTTACTAAACATAGCCTTAAAGAGTGAAAAGAAAATCCTTTTAGCTCTAAGGTGGGAGCACCAGACCTTTTTTATTCTGCCCTGGATGCTGTAATGCTTATATTTTGTCTTCATTACCATCGGTGTCCCAAGGTCTGGGTGTTGTAGAGAAGGCCCATGCTGCTCTCAGGACCATCCCCAGAATCATGTCCCTCTTCCACTTTCCGTATGTCCCTTTAAGGTCTTATACCCCAAGGCCTATCAGTTCCAAGCTAGATTAGACCTTCATTCAGCCTACATAGCACAGTTGCCAAGCGAATTCTAAACCTGCCTTCAAGACTGCCAGAGGGTACAGGCAGACCACAGATTGAATTTGCAGAGGGACCTGGTTTTGTTTCCTGTCCCCATTTAGGGGTTTATGTTGCTGATGCCTGGCATCATGAGCGTCCTTCGACTCTTGACTGCTTTTCGATTCTGCACACTGCTGCGTAATCGCTGTAGGACTCACTCACACATGGCCTCGTGCTGACTAAAACTGTTTGGCACAAGTGGGACTGGGCTGTGTCAGCTAAATCGTGGCTTCAAGCCAAACTGCTGTCCAGAGCACCCCCCCCCTTTGCCGATCTTTAATCCAGGTTTATTGGGGTCCATGTCACAGGACCGCCTTGGCTGCCAGGGGTTAAGGGTCCATCTCCCAGCTCAGGTCTCCTCACTTGCACACCTCTCCAAAAGACTGAACACTCAAGCCACAAGAGGAGTCAAAATCCTTAACCATTTCTTACAGCCCTGACCCATTCCCCAAATTGGAAGAGCTAAGTTTTCATGTTAGAGGTGCAGTGGACACTTTTTACAAATGAGTGGGGCCAGGGGGTGCGTTCAGCAACTTTAAAGTAGCAGTAAGCTAACTGGCACATAATTTGATTAAATGCATAATGTTAGCCCTGTTAGGAGCACAATACGCATATGAAAAATTACACTAGCTAGCCTTTATCAAGCATACGCTATGTAACAGGCACTGTACTAGGCACTTAGTAACCATAATCTCATTCAGTCCTCCCACGGTTGCTATTATCTTCCCTTTTTATAGAAGAAGGAGACTGTGAGGCCCAAAGAGGTTAAGAAACTTGCTCTTTTTGCTTGGCTGTGTTCAGCCAGCTGACTGCAGACATTTTTGTCATGACCTCTCCTGTAACTGCATTACAGAGCTAAAAGAATCCAAAGATTCCGTGCTTTAATTAAAAATCATTTCTTGTTAGAGTTGATAAACTTTTAGATTATTAATCTGTGCATTAAAAAAAAGGTTAAAGCTATTTTTGTATAAACCAAAACAACCAAAATACTTAATTAAATGTTTTCCCCCTGGATTTGTCTTTAGTTACGATTTTTTTTTTTAAATGAATAAGCTTTATGGTTTAGAGCAATTCTACGTTCTCAGTGTTAGGTTAACAAAAAGTACGGAATTTTAATATTCCACCCCCCCGTACGGTTTCCTCTACTTATTAACATCTTTTGTTACAGTGGTACATTTGTTACAAGGAAGGAACTGACACTGACTCATTATGGTTAACCGAAGTCCACAGTTTACTTTGGGTTCATCCTTTGTGTTGTAGCTTCTGTGTGTGGACAAATGTATCCAGATTGCAGTGCCTCACAGAACACACTCACTTCCTGAAAAATCAACCTGCACAGCAGCCAGTCATCTGCCCACTCCCCCAAATTATCACTCGTGCTCTGAAGAGTTCAGCCTTCATCGGGTTGTTTTTAATGGCCCCAGCGTCTTTGAATTTCTCCCACTCTGTTGCACATTTCTTCTTAACCCCCTCATTTATCTCAGCCCCACCCAGTTCCCCCAGTCACACTTAAGACCGCATGTCTGGCCTGGAAATGTCAAACGAATGGTGGCCTTAGTCTGAACATTTTCCCTCTTCCTGAATCTTTAGTATGCGATTTGAAAATTTGCTAATATAAATATTTACTTTCCTCGGGTTTCCAGTTAGTTTCTGTTTTTCGTTCTCCTCCTTTTAAATTTAATAGAGGAGGGAGGTGCGATTTCAGCATTTCCTCATGAGGATTCACTGAAATAACTCCGTGCTAAGTTTGTTGTTTATAATCGTGTTACTACAGGGTGCCAATGGCAGAGAAGCTCAAGAGAAAGCTGCTGGCTTAGCTTCACACGTTCAGAGGTCAGGGTCAGGCGGCAAGGTTGCTTGTCATTAAATTATACTGATCAGATGCATGGAGCTGTTAGAAACAAGGGCTTTTGCTGCAGTCTCACTAATTCCCCTCTCACCCTGGCCTCCTGCCTACCTGCCTTTTCATTTTTTTGCATTATCTAGAGTCCACGAAAGGTATGTCTGTCCTCACTGCAAAGAAAGTCCCGTAGCCTAAGAGTCGCTATCTGTTCTGGCTCCTCCTACCTCCCCCCCTCACCCCCAGTGACAGGGCCATCTGAAAGTCGTTCTTGTTATTTATTACTTTGTTCCAGGAGAAGGTCGGGAAGGGGGAATACAGACCACTAGACACTGTGCCAGAGGGAAAGCGAGGTCTTCTCTGCTCTGGGGGAGGGGGTTTCCAAGTGCTAACAATGTGGTTCAAAATCCCTGAAGTTGTGTTCACATAATACTGTGAGGCAAAAGACAGGAACCATCTGCTGGAAGGGTTCTTACATGATGCTGCATTTTCAAACAAAGCCTCCAAGAAGCATTTTCAGATGGGGCTCTTTCCCATGAAGCCACCACAAAGAGAGAGCCCCCCCCCCTTGACCAGCTGCTCCATGACCCCTCTTCGACGGTCATCGCCGTCAGCACCCACTCCCTGTTTATCTGGCTCCGGTGTTTTCCTCAAAGTGTGTGCTCTGAGACTGGCCGATATCCTTCCTGGGATGAACCCAGAAAAATCCTCCCGAAAAATGCACTCCTTATGCCCATTTCCTTCTAAAGTGCTGACTGTTTTACTTGAAGTTGGTGGGGGGACTCTGAAACCTTAAATACTTTGCTGGGAGAGAGGAAAACCGCAGATACACACGGGCCATTGTGACTCTGGCCTGGTGGGTTCTAATTTTCGAGCAGTGGCTTGTACACCCGAGCGGGCTGCAAGGGTTAAGTAAACTTTGTGGCTTGGGATGACTTCATGGCCCTGGAATTTTGAAAAGCCAGGGTTCCCAGTTCGCTCAGCGTCTTTGGGTGTAAAAACCACTCTCAGTTACCCAGACCGAATTTTTGGTTCCCGTCACCCTGCTGCAGAAGCTATTATATCCAGCAGCGGGACTGTCTTGGCTGTTCCACAGAGCCGGGCTGCTGGGTGGCTCCAGGATTCCCGAGTTGTTTGTCAATGGAGAAGGGGGTGGGGTGTGGGGGGGGTTAGTGAATGGAGCCAGGCGTCTGCCTCAGCCTGGCATGAGGTGGCACCCTAGTGGCTGTTCTCTGCCTGCGACATGTGCACGCTTTCTGTATTTTCACACAGGAGTCACCATTAGGATCCAAAGCACGGTTCGTTTTTCTACCTCTTTTTGAAGTCTCTAGGCCCCTTTGTGGGACTTCGAGTGCCCACAGCCACGCACTGGGCTTTCTTGGCCCTCGAGACAGTCCGGACAACTTGGCAGATAGTCTCGCCTGACACGTGGGAGCGAGGACAACAGAGTTAACTCGGCTCCAGGGTATAACAAGGAGATGAAGCTCTTTGATCAGAACAAGCCCAAACTTGGAAATGACAAGAGGGTCTCCCAAAGACGGACTCACGAGGAAATTGGTATAGGGTGAGGGAGGCCAGACGTCCAGTCCCTTGGGGTGCCGTTGAGACCGGTTGCAGGATTTGTAGATCTCGGTTGCGGGAGAGGAGGTCTAAAACTTTCTGTTCTGAGCAAGTGGCCTGTTCCCACTCCTCGGCGGAGGAATGTGAGAGCTGTCTGTGATTGTGGCATGGACATTAACTGTAAAATTAATATTCTTAAGCAAGCTCTTCTTTCGAAAGAAACCGTTTGGGCTTGAGCATTAAAGGAAGAAACAAAAAGATTATAATAAAAAATAGACTGCAGCCCTCGCAGGAACAGTGGCTGTGACCTTGCCTTTTGTTTGCCATTACACAATTCAATGGCAGTCCACTCAAACTATGCTCTCGATCAATATCCTATTAAGGCAGCACAAAAAGTCTCCATAAACTTAGTGGTTAGCTATGTTTATAAATGGAACTCGGCATAATTAGATGGTCAATAGCAGGCCCTACTAGTAATTTTAAAATGAACATCACACATTTTCTGTCTGTAGAAGTCAATGGCACCTCTTCCAGACGGAGGGTATGGTGTGCCGCAGACAAAAGAGCGGGAGACCCTTAAAAAAAAAATCATAATGCCTGTCCTTAAAATGCAGTTTTTAAAGAAAATCTGTTAAGTTATAGACTAGCAAATACTGATTGGCCCTGTAATCTTTTTCCGTTTTGTCTGCCTCAGCCACCTTATTCTGAATACATGATGACATCGCAAATGTTTCCTAGTTTTAATCAGCCCCCTCGTAGAGAGATAAAATAATAAATATTGCCATACTCTTAGGAAGAAAAATATCAGTCTGGTTGGCTTAATTGAGCGGGTTTCCTCTACTATAATTTGATAAATTTTCAAAATAAATCTCGAAATTGAATTAGTTCAGAAGGATGTTTTGTTGCCTAGTTTGTTTTTTTTTCTTTTAATTTTCTGGACATATGTGGGGGTCACGATTTGGACACTAAAGCCAGCGGCAAATGGGATGGGCTGGCAGTAATAGAAATTTTCACCAAACGTACTCTTTCTCCTGAATCCCAGCTCACAGTATGGGTGGCCACGCGTGATTTTCCCCATTCTGTTTTCCTTTCCTGGTAGAGAAGGAGTCCCATAAAGGGAGAGGTGTCCCCATCTTTACTTACAAATTGAAATGTACAGTGTACCCCGTGTTCAGCACGGGCCCTGGCAGTGGCCTTATGACCACCGTGTCAATTGAAATTAAAATTCTGGTGACAAGAGGCTTATGACATCAGCAGATGCACTAGTCAACTCGATGCTTGAAAGTCCTGTTTTTTCTTTTACACTCATCTTCTACAACCTTCCTGGTTGGAGTTGGTAGAGAAGTTCTTGTGGCAGCTTCTGGGGCGGCAGGGTGGGGCTTTTGTTTTCTGTTCTTAGCTGAAGCTCTTGCTTTCTTATTTTGCATTCTTATTTTAATCTTTGCATTTAATCTTGCATTCTTATTTTAAAGATTTGACTCAGAGAGAAGCAAAACACATAACTCCTTGATGTCCATACTAATTTGTTGTCATGATCTCTATTCACATATTCATCTGTTTGTCATCTTTTCTAGCTAATCCAAGGGTTATGTTTCTTAAGGGTAATACATTCTATAAAACCCATATTTAAGATGGCGGCATGGTATATAGAATTGGGGATCCGGCTCTGCCACTTTCCAACTGAAGGGCTTTGAGCAATACTGAACCCCTCCCAGCCATGTTCTTCTCATAGGTAACCATCATTTGTTCAATCAACTAATATTTATTAAATACCAACTGTGTGCTGGGCCTGCATCAGAATGCTAGAAATAGTAATAGTTCTCAGGAGTGCTTTGAGGATTCAGTGAGAGAATGGTACATGTTTAGCATATAGTAAATGCTCAGCGATGGTAACTACTATGCTCATCATTGAACAAAGCCTCTGTCCCCAGTCTTTCACTCTGTTCAGAGGTGATCCTTGAGATGGCCACACTATCAGCAAATTTATTAGAATGTGTGTGTATGTGTCTGTATGTACTCTGTGTGCATTTATAAATTAAGAAGGACTGATTTGAGATTCAAGTTCTAGAAGTCAATTTAGTAGGAGGACCATTCTCGTGACCCCTTCAAAGTTAATAATTCTGATAGAATAAGAGCATGCCAAAACTAGACCTAATTCATCTGCTTTAAGAAACCAGAAAATTCTTACTCCTCAAGTTTGCAGCCAAAGCCTATATGTCTGCATTATTCCAGAAGTTGCTCTTCCAGGATATCTAATGGATAGTGAGGCATTTTAAAAATTCTCAATCTAACACTGACCCATTAACAAGCCACATCTTGATTATTTTTTAATCAGACTGCTTTAAATTAGTACTTAGTTTTATACTATTTGAATGATCCTTTCTTTTATATTTCTTTTATATTATATTAAATTAAATATGTACTTATATTTTATATTTCTTTTATATTATGGGCATAAAAATTCCTCAGAGTAGCAGGGACATGCTAGAGGTCATTACCACCAATGTGATTTTTAGTAAACTTTTATTTATACACTCATAAGCCTCAGGTTTTTGTTGTTTTTTTTTTCTAAGAGGAGATATTCCTATCTGATGGGTAACATTAGAAAACTAAAAGGTATTTTGGGGATTTCCAGAAGCCTGACAGAAATTCAATATTACTCCCACAATAGGACCACAAATATTATTGAGATCTTGGCTGGTATATCTCATCCTAGCTAACTCCTGCTGATTAGAAAGCTGCTGTCGGTGACACAGTAGACAGGTCCAGGTGAAATCAGTGGAGTCCACACTCAGCAAAGCCACATGTCGAGCCCAATACGGGAACTGAGTCAATGCGGTATGTAATTGATATGAGTACATCCCTACCACCCAGGATCTTTCAGAGAATGGAGAAGGGAAAAAAAAATAAACAGTTCTTAGTGAAACTATGGAGACTTACTAGGACGGATCCAGACAGCTGGGCATGTAGGTGGTTGCCATGAGACTCTGCTCATACAGTTTGGTCTCCTAAAAGTTAACGGTCCCAGTCCCAGCGCACTCTTGGTGAAGGACCTTCTGTTTAGAAGTCCTTTCCTGGTTTATAGATCACTGTGGTAAAAAGACGCCTCAGGCCATCAACTCCGTCCCCTGTCACA
Organism: Mellivora capensis; assembly: GCA_004024625.1. Taxonomy (NCBI): domain Eukaryota; kingdom Metazoa; phylum Chordata; class Mammalia; order Carnivora; family Mustelidae; genus Mellivora; species Mellivora capensis. The sequence continues at coordinate 128,496 of PISX010002477.1, read as the reverse complement.
GAAGACTTAATCCCCTGGCTGACGCTGTATCAGGTCCTAAATGGGTGCTGCATTTGACCCCAACCAAAAGCTAAGATGAGATGATACTCTAAAATGCAGAAAATCAATTTCGGTCCCCAAGGCAGAAGCCACTAATGCAGGAGACCAGTCCGCACTGCCGACCCCACCGTGGATGGCTGTGCTCAACCAAGTATCAGGCCCTCTGTCCAGGGAAACACTGGCTCATACTCCAACCCCAGAGACCTGAGAACACAAAGGGAGAAGGAAGTGGACAGAAGTTTTCCCATATCATGGATGGGCGACAGTTATTTTTCTGTATAAATCTTGTTGAATCCATCCCTGTAATAACGGACGATGAAGGAAGGACCGGGAGACTGGAAATGTGCGTTTCACCTCTGTTTCCTTGGGCTGGTATCCGGAGATACTCAAGTTCAAATCCTTGCTCTGTCACTTAACCGGCCGTGTGATCTTGAACATGTGACTTAAGTTTCCAGCTCAGTTTCCCATTCGTAGATGAGAATAAACAAATGCATGTTCTGTGGAGATGCTGCAAAGATGACATGAGATAATTTGGGTAAAACACATAGCGTATCAGCCTGACACATAATAAATAATCATTAAATATTAGTTCTTAGCTGTTTTTCACTAACAAGCTCATAGAACTTTAGTTCAACTCAGTAAACATTTGTTGCACGTGTACTAGACAAAGCATCCCACGCTGTGTGTTGAGAATGCAGAGATAAGTGGAAAGGATTCCTTCCTTTATAGAGTAGATGTCAAAGTTTCTTGAGATCCAAGACTGAGTTCTCTTCGTGGCAGGAAAATGCCCGAATAGACTCACCGCACAAACTGCATTCACAACTATTATCAAAGGTAAACCATCTTCAAGATTCAGAGTGGGGAGGAAGAGGGTATCAGCGAACTGTTCTCGTTTTAATAAAAAGAAAACATTTTTTCAGAAATGACAGTTTCTGTATTCATGTCCTCCTACCCCTTCTGGCACCACAAACCCATGTATTTCTTAACTCGTATCCACAAAGGTGGATGTGTGAAAACGGTGCCCTGTCAGATGCCGTTGATGGGGTTAAAACATTGTGCTGGGCTTTTGGCACCTAATACTACATTTCATAAAAAGCATTGCTTAAATCTCATAATAGCGGGGAAGTTCATTTCCACATAGAGGGAAATCCTCGTCTTGGTCCAGCGCCTTTCTTTTATGTTCCATTTTGGAAAACCAGACTCCTTGCCTGCACTAGGTCAGACCTTTTAGAAAGGAAGGATAGAGAAAGGAGATCAGCACGCGGTTTTCAGACCAGAAATCTGCTTGGCAAAGGAGTTGCTGAAGACTGTGGTGTGGGAGCTGCAGAGAAAGTACCTTTATGATTGATTTCCATTCAAGTCGGACTGACTGCAGTGTGGTCATTTTTCTAACCCATAACTGCTCACACTGCAGCAGGCTGCTGTCTGCAGGGTGTCTGGATTATAGCAGTGTAGATCCGCCTTACCTCTTACACAAATTACTTACACTGGTTTCTTTTTCCATGCAAATTCATCAGTTTACAGCCCCTCGTAGCCACAGTCAGGAAACTCTGGCCAACGGCACAAATTGATAAAATGAGTTCATTTTACTATACTTATTTTTTTTTTCTTCCTAAAAGCCCTCTCTCATAGGCAGTGTTCAGGAAGCATGTTACAGTAAAAGGAAGATAACAAAGGAGTTGAATTTTCTTGCCATAAATTACTTTCTAAGTTAATTCCCTTTAACGATGATTCCAGATTTGCTTGAGTTTTCATAGCATTGTGCGTTTTACAACTGTGCCTTTGATAGAAAGAAGACCAAGTATTTTCCCATGTTCACTCCTTTTGTGCCAGTGACATGGACTTTCTTATGAGCTCTTTGCCACCAGAATGCAAAACAACACTAAATTGTGCTGGGCCCCTAGAACTGTGTGCTTGTTGTTGGATTTTTTTTTTTTTTTTTTTTTTTTTTTTTTGCCTAAGCCTGAAAGTACAAGTTCCCAAAGTCTCAGTGAGTGCATCAGATTACATAATTGGAGAGAAATATACTTCTATTATTTTTTCATAGTTACTTTATAAACTGAAAATGAAGTAGTAAATCCCAGTCGTCTTTTTTGAGGAATACCCGTTGGCTATGTGGCCGTATTCCTTAGCTGCTATGGAAATTTGAGGAAGGGGCATTATAACTGTTACTCTCTCAAATGGGAGCCCCACGAGGGCAGGGGGCCTCATCTGTCTTGTCCACTGATGGATCTCCAGCACCTGGCTCATGAAAAGTGCTCCGTGAATATTTGCTGAATTCCACTGGACGTAGGCTCTCAGAGAATATGTGCCATTGGCGGAAGGCTGGCCACACTAGTCATTCAGTTAACACTCCCTGCTGGTTCCTGTTGGACAAGTTGTAAACCCGGTATACTGTCCTCTCCCAGGCAGAGTAGCTTGAAATTTTGGACAGAATTTTTTTTTTTTCCATCACCCTGTCTTTCCAACAACACAAGCCTGAGCAGATTGTCTCTGGTGGATGGCAGAAGTTCAATAACCACAACCTTATCCAACTACTAATGTGTACAGAAGAGCAGGTCATTAAGAGGGTTGGCTACTGCAGTAACCCCTTTCTTCCAATAGCCCACATTACAATAATGATGCCTTAATAGCAAACCATTTATTAAGAAATGACACAAAGACTGCATTCTCATGACAGGAAAGAAGGGAGTGGGGGGACAAATGGCTTAGAAATCACGTCCACCGAGACGGTTCCCCAAAGTTCATCCTTTGAGAAAAGCTCCTCCGTGAAATAAGATCCACAAAAACTTCAGGTGTGCCTCCCTGTAATACTGCTTAGGAAAGGTGAGGCACCAGTCCTCACTGCTCATGCATAGTTGTTGATTTCTGAGTTTCGTTTTGCATTGCATGAAGTTGGGGGGCGGAGGGCAAACGGAGAAGGCGATTACAGAGTCTCCTTAATTCAGAGCATATTTATTGATCATCAGCTGTTGTGTCGTACTGATCATCATACAAAACCGCACAGCTGTTTAGGAACACACAAAAGGCTGTAGGATCTGGAGGACTAAAGGTCCTCTGACTTTGTGGCCTAAGGGCGTTACTCTGCCTCTTGGTGCCTCAATTCCTCCCTGGTAGCGTAGTAAGGATTACATGAGATGATGTGTTTAGGGGGCTCAGGCCGGCATCTGGCCCATAAATGGTGCTTAATAAATGTTGGTCCTTGTTATTGTGGTGGTGATAGCCATGGCATTGGCGGTGAGTTTGCGTTTCTATGACAACTATTATGGGAATTTTGAGGCCCAAAGAGTTTAAAGGACTTCGGCTACACAGGGGGTTATTGGCAAGGCTGAAACCCTAGATGGTCACGCCCAGGCCCACACCAGCATGTTTTCTGTGCCCTGGGATGTCTGTCTTTACAGTCCTCAAAACACACTCAATCTAGTGGGGGAGAATATGTCACGAGTGAGATAATTTAAGAACGATAGAGCCTAGAGTCAAGTACAAGTGGAACAAAATCAGATTTTGCAGTATATGGAATAGACAGGAAGTGTTGTGGTTGGTCCAGTCCTTCCTTAACATCCCCACCTTGGGCAGTGGCTACACAATCTCTGGAACACACCACACACCGGCAGGCTGTTAGTCTTTGGCTTCAGAAGCCCAGCATGACGTCCTGGGCAGATGTTATTAAGTCATTTAACCCTTGACAACGTTTAGTTCCCTCATTTGCAAAAAGGACTTCCTACCATTATTAGCTAAGAAGCACCTTGGTTCTATCCATTGGATTATATATCTTACAGATATTTTTTATTTGTTGGGATGGTATGAAATATTTGCTTGTGTATGCCCTTTCCTAGTGCACAACCGGACATAGATCTTTGGGACCTGTTTCCGAAGGTGACAGATATCCACCATGAAAATGCCGTTTTCTTTCCAGACACCATGATGGAGGCCTCCCTTTTCTCTTAACTCCGCCATCAACCTATCAACTGATTTCCCCACCTTCGTCCCCTTTAGTGCGTTCTGTAGGCTGTTGTCATATTAATGTTGCTCAGTTTCAGCAATGATCACTTCCCTCTTCAGAAACCGTCATGGAGCCCACAGATCCCTAATTGTACTTCCTGCGTCCAAATTTATGCGCATACTCTGTCATTTGCCTAGAAACCCTCCTCCTCTTCTCTGCCTCTTTAAATCCTCCCGTCCTGGAAGCCTTAGCGTCACTGCCCAACTCCTCCTGGAATCACATTTTTCTGATCCCACAAGCCGATAGGATTTTTCATTCCTTTGAACTTTTCTAGTACATCCTTTGTATTCCGCCTATGTGAGTGAACACCTTCAGCATCGAATGAGATGTTCAAGTATTATTTTATCCTCCCACGCTGTAGTAAACCCTGTGAGACAGAGACACTGTATACCTTTTTATCATCTGAAGTTTAAGGCACATATATTGAATACAAGAGGCAGGTTAGTAGGATAAGAAAAGCAACAGGTTTTGGGGCGAGACACCCTTGACTTTTAATGCTGGCCCTCCCTCTTTTTGCCTCTCTGAAGTCCATGGCAAGCCAGTTAACATCATTTGGGGACTGATTAGTTTTTCTCATTTAGGAGAGGTACTTTCCTAAAGAGGTTGTTTTGAGGATGAAGTTAGATATAAGAAAGAAAATGCTCCTTGGTACTCAGGGAAACCTGCTGAAAGCCCTTCTTTCTCAGATATCTCCCTCAGGCTCTTCCTGTTCTCCAGATGAGAGAGCCTGAGCCTACCCGGGCCACTGTGGGGACACTTGACAGTGACCCCTCCCTCCAGGCACGGGGCTTTCTCTGTAACTGTCACAGAATCACTGACTCCGATTCCGTTCCATTCGGCTGACCCTCATACGATGCGTGCACCGTATGAAGGACAGCACCGGGAGCGCTTCCTGACAAGACCATTTGGAAGAATGCGGAGTTTGGGTCAATGGTTTATTAGGATTATTTAACCCAGGTTGTGAGACCCCTTCTCATCTCAGAAATTTAACGATGTCATAAAATCGGAGACGCACATAAGCAGTTGGTGAAGCCCTGAAGTCACTCAGTATAACTTCAACGGGCACTTGGAGAAAGCACCACATGCCGCCGGCCCACCCGAGAAGCATTTTGCTAGATTACAAGCCCAGGGTGCTAAGAACTTCACAGGAAGTAAATACAGGGGCGAGCGAAGGAACATTTCTGCGGGTTGGTTATTTTTTTAATCTCTCTGAGAGATGTGCACACTGCATTTACTCTGTATTTTCCTTTCTTCGGCTGGTTCTGGCTCCTTTGACATTTTAATAATATAATTAAGGCAGAAGACATTTTTCCATGGTACACTGTGGTCAAGGGAATGTGAGGTGTGAGTGCAGCTGGGCACAGGGCCCTAGACTTCTCCTCTCAGTCCAACCAGGTCATGCACTCACACCCGCCTTTATCTTTCCTTCCCAGGGGGTGAGGAAGGCCTGTGCGCTTCTGCCGGTGCTCAGGAATGAAGCCGCTGTGCCATTCCGTGAAGGCCCGAACCTCATCCTAGAACTTAGAAAGAAAATCTAAATCCAGACCCTCGCCTCCTATCAGCCTCATCCCTCTTCCTCAGTTAACGAGGGGTGTGACTCTGTGCACGCCATGAAGGCACAGACGTCAGTATGTAACATTAACACGTGCCTGCTCCACGCCGGCTGCTGAGGGGGGTTTGGGCTGACGTGTTGGAGTAATCTCCCTCCCACCCACTCCCAGCCTATTGCATCCATAAAATATTACGAAATAAAAGGGGAAACTACGCAAATAAACTTCGTAGAAAAAGTAAATCAGGGAAGGACTAGCAAAATCATTCACTGGAACTCTGTTTACACGTTTCGTCAAGCTCAACCACTTGTTTTTGACCTGAAGGCCCTTCCTCCGTTACAACCTGTCATTAGGAGATGGGTTTGAGTTTCAGAAAGTGTATGTGAATTTCAGAGCTTTCCATTTCTTAGCAGTGGCTGTTTTTATACAATGACAGCTATGATTAAGGTTGATTACTAGCTGCTGCTAGTAATCAAACAACTGTTTATTCTTAGAGCTTACGTATCCCTTCCTACCTTTCCTCAATTCCAGACTCTTAGTATGGTACCACAGTTCACCCACTTGCCCAAGCAGTGATCCTGGGAATCATCCCATATACTCCCTTTTCTGTTATTACTACACTCAAGAAGTCAACACATTTCCCTGAGTTTATCTCCTAAGTCACTTACGCTAGGCTCCCCCTTTTCATCCCTTGAGTTCAGACCCATCCCCCCGTTACCTTTTTTAAATGACTCCACTGGCCTGTATGGTTTTACGGATTATATTCTTCAACGACCATTCCTTTGTCCCCCACGCCTACCTTCATGAGAGGATGATATTTCTAGGTTATGAAGGCAAGTTTGGTGATACATTCTTAGGTTTTGCTGCTTCTCCTTTGACTACCAATCAGTTCCATGTGACCAGTGCTTACGGCTTGCCTCCTGGTGTCAGGGGTTTGAGTTAGATGGCTGGCAGTATAACCCCAACGGTTTGCAGTTAGTACAGTGTGACAAGCACTTCAGTAGCCATAAACTTGGGAATCTGCTGGACTTAAAGCCATGTTCCTTAAAGAAATTCATGTTCCTAAAGACCCTTCGTAACCTGACCCGAACCCTCCCATCTTTTCTCCCTGTACTATATATTTCATCACACCGAGTTATCAGAAATCCAGTTTTCATTTTATATTCTCTCTCCTTTATAAATGCTCTCCCCCCTACCTAGCATGCCTCTGTTCCTCTCCATTGGGCGATTCTACCTTGTCCTTTTAACATCTTTCCAGGCATCATGTTTTCTGAGGTCCTCTTACTCCCAGAACCTCTCATTCCCCAGCTGGGTTAGATACCCACTTTTATGTGGCCAGATCAATTTAGGAATAACTCTAGCAAAGGACTTATCACACTGTATTGAAAATAACCCGCCAGCCTTCCCTCCAGAGCTGTCCAGGGCAGGGTCTGTGTCTTCCATCTAAGCATCTTCCGCACCCAGCACAGTTCTTGGCAATAGGAGTGATCGTTTGTTGGAAGAATGAAAATCCCTGGTTCGTGAGATTCCTAATTATCCTTTCTTCTTACGGATATTAGCCTCTATTTAATTTATTTATATATCCACTCACATGGGCTTAACTCAGAAACCAGTGCCTTAATGCAATAATATATGAATATATTGCTCTTGCTCTTGCAAAACCTTTCAAAGGAAGAGGTTATTTCCACTCATACAGCTGCACCACTAACTTTACACAGAGTTGTTTTCTCAGGTTGGTAGGTGTTATTTATTCATTCAAAAATATCTATGAAGCTGCTGTGGTCAACAAGGTCTCTGGAGGGTCCAGATCTTAAAAAAATAATTCAGGGAATGACATCTCATACCAATAGTCCGCTCTGAAAATCACACACAATCAATTATCTTTAACAGTCTCTTAAGCCAGACATTGGAAAATTCCTGTGTATAAGTATGTTCTTGGTGAGCCTTATAGTGTCTATGTGGCCGCGAGTCTCTGCCTTGACAGTGTGGAAGCAGAGACCATCGGTAAATAAGTGGGCATGGCCGTGTTACAGTAAAACTTTACGTAGTAGAAGTGTGGCTCAGGAACCCTAGTTTGAGGACCCTGCCTCCCAAATAAAGTGGAGGTGTGTGTAGGCACCAAGGCGGTTCAGAGTAAGGAGAGATCACACATTTCTCATTGCAGGAGATTGGGAATGGGTAGCCCGGAAAGATGAATTTGCAGTTCAGAACGAATTCCAAAATACCAATGAGTTGAAAGCAGTCAGGATCAGGCAAAGTTAGGAAAGCAAAACTCAGAGGTCTTTTCGTTAAAAGCCTCCGGGAATGTTGCAACCTTGGTGACAGTTTGCCATTACAAAAAGAGAAAAGACGAAAGGTACATTATAAAACAGAGTCTTTCTGGCATAGACAGTTTTTGTTCTCAACATTCTTTGGAGGTCAGAGTTCATTACTGATTATTTTGGATAAGCTTACTGTATAAATTCAGAAATAAAATGTTATATGCAACACTGATGTATGCTGTCATTGATCTTTTATTCACAGAACATAATTTTTTTTTTTTTTTCTAGCACCAATAGCTGCAGGAACTGGCCCAAATTTTTCTCTCTCAGATTTGGAAAGTTCTTCCTACTACAGCATGAGTCCGGGAGCAATGAGGAGGTCTTTACCCAGCACATCCTCTACCAGGTAATTTGATGGGTGGCTCTTGTAGTTCCACACCTTCATTTTGATGCTGAGCCTGGAGGCACTGGCAATGTGAGTGCACTGGTAGCAGATACTAGAGAAGTGTGTTCAACCCCAACAGACTTTCAGTCTTATTGGGAAGAGAAAGCAAATGCACATGCTGCAGAAATATACGTGTGTGTGTGTGTGTGTGTGTGTGTGTGTGTGTGTGTGACAGTAGAAAACAATGAGCTAAATTGTATGGCATAGGCCACAAATAGTTAAGGAAGGCTTTATCCAAAAAGATTGACTTGCGTTCAGCTGTAAATGTTGGTTTCAAGTTGGCAAGGTGGGAAGGAAAAGGAATAGTGTCTGGGTGGGGTGAAGACAGGAGCAAAGCCTAGAGAAAGGATGCATGATAAACACAGCATGTTCTCAGCAGATTAAGGAAGGACAAGTTTGACTGGGGAGGAGGCATGTGTTTTGGCTTGTTTGGCAAAACGTCGACACTGGCAACACCGGTTCCGGTCCCGGTGCCTACAGCAGACATTACAGCGAAGTCCCAGGGCGTTTGCCCCCGCAGATCTCAAAATCCAGTCTATTGGAGCTGTCTTGCGACGCGAAACCCACTTGATATCTAGGTGTGTGGTCACAAAAGTGAATGCAGTCCTGCGGCAGGGCGGGGCTGGCTCATAAAGTCTGTTGCCCCAGGAGACCTTTAAAAAAAGTAAAGCTGGAAAAGCACAACCAGATAAGGATTCCGGGGTTCTGGATCCCCTTGAGGTCACAAAGCCCAAATCAAAATGAAGCATTTTGCAAGATCCTGTTGCCTCTAGATAACCAGTACCAGAAGGAAAGGGATTAGGCATTAAACCCACCGTATTCTTTTACAAATTGGCTTTAGCACTGGACTGTGACAACAAAGAAAAGAATGGTGCAGAACGATCTTTAATGTTTGTGTACTTTGCAGAAAAACGTTTCACAAAGGTATATTCTCCTTTCAAGCAAGCCCTGGAGTTTTATGATTTAAAACAATGGCCAGATTATAGAAATTTTCCTTGGTGGCAACTCCATCTTACCTTGACTTTATATATTTTAACCAGCATTACAAAAAGAAAAAGAGAAGGAAAGAAAGAGAGAATCCACCTCGTCATGACGAATACCTTGAAAACAGTTAAAGACCAGTTATTCCCTAAATATAACCGCCACATCATACGCTCATCTTTCATGTTGTTTAAGGGTCCCCCTTAGTTCCTTATAGTATCGGATCCTCAGGGAAAAAAAAAAGTCTGAAATCCAAAATACATTTATAATGAAAGAATGAGATTGTGAACACATTCAAGTGTTAATACATTTTGAGGATTTTGAATGTTTGCTGATGGAGGGGACATTGTGCGTAACTGCACTCAGTCAACATGAAAAAGCTTTGCAAATACTGTGGGCAGTGATTAATTTCAAAGTTGATGGGCTGTTTGTTTTTCATATGTGTGCTGCGCATGTACCATGGACGTCCCAAACAGTCCATGTCTCCCCTCCTCTCCCGACCCCCCATCCCCGTCCTTTTGACTTCTCCAGCTGTTTTGTTGCCATGTGTTGTGATTCTGTGAGTGGAAACCTGGTTTTTAATGTCATTTAAAAGGCTACTGTCATCCTCATATTCTGCAAATAACTAATCCTGATAAGGAGCTAATTATAAACAGCAGCAGTAGTTAATAACTTGGTAATATGTTTGTTTTACTCTCATTAGGCTCTCCTAGGATGGGTTTTTTTTAAATTATTCTCTAAATATATAGACTCAGCAGAATTATCTGTGTACAGGTTAGAAAATGTGCCCAGAAGAATACCACAGATTTACATATAGAAAAGTTCATCCACCAATCAATATCTGTTCATGCCGGGCCAATATTATTCGGTCACTTGGTCTATAGCAGACGCCGTATTAGCTGCTTTACATCCCGGATATGATTTAATCTTCACAATACTTTTACCGTGTAGACCAGTTAACAGCGGATCAACCCAGGGGCCAGAGAAGTTGAGTGACTTGCCCAAGGTCACAGAGCTAGTAAATGGCACAGTCTACATTCAAATTTAGGTGTGCTGGAACTTTAAAAACGTGGTATTTTCGCATTCAGTCCTCTTAGGAATGGGGCTTACTCTTTCAGTAAGGAATGATAAAACATGAAGTCCCCTAAAAGGAATATCTATTATCCCTATTTTTCCTCGGTTCTTAAGTTGTGCTACCTTGAATTACTGTTACCATCTTTGAGATTTGTACATGTCCTGCCTCCCCATCTGGACGGTAATTCCCATAGAGGACAGTGTGTAAATGCTCCAATTTGGCAACAGACATTTCTTTTTTTTTTCCCCCCCGTTGTATTTTATTTTATGTTACTTCTTTTCAGTGTTCCAAAATTCATTGTTTATGCACCACACCAGTGCTCCATGCAATATGTGCCCTCCATAATACCCACCACCAGGTTCACCCAAATCCCACCTCCCTCCCCTCCCGCAACAGACATTTCTTAACAGGGACATTGTCCTAGGCACTGAGAGTATAAAATCAGGTAAGGTGAGCCTTACAGTCTGCTGGTAGAGACTGACATGTAAATGGAAGTTTTCAGTTCAGGGTTCTATGAACACTCAGGAAAGAGTCATTTTGCAGATTTGTGGGTGCAAGGTAAGGCTTCCATGCTTTGCATATCATCAGAATTAAATAACTGTTTAGAATGGAGGTGATAGTTTACCTTAATTTCTAGGTACAATTGCTAAGAACACAACCAATTCCACATGCAGGAAGAGATGGTGTATCTCTCCTCAAAAGAGTATTTAGCTTTCTCTTAGGTAGAGATCTTACTAGTACTTTCTTATTTTCCTCCAGAGTTTCTGGGAGAATTGAATCAGTGTGTTAGAAAGTCAAGAGCAAGAAACCATAATTAATGACTGATTCATTTCTAAGTTAAAAGAAAAAAAATAAAGGAGATGGATAGTCATTAACTTCAGTTCTGTACCCCTTGGTGGTAAACATCTCTAAAATCACAGAGGGGGTTGTGTAAAAATTGGGATAAAGTATACTTTTTTATCCCAAAGAACTTCATCAAGATAAATCACCTGTCAGATTTGTGAGGTCAGTAAACTTTGTCTTGGAAGCCTTCACATGTCCATCCTGGCACTTGTAACTTGCTTCACTCCTGGATCTTTTTCTCTCCACCACACTGTACCTCCACCCTCCACCCCAGACATTTATCCTGTATCAACCTCAGAAAAGTCCTTGCTTTCAAATGAAGGCAGGAGCTAATATCTACAGACTCTCACCTTTAGGATTAGCAAGTTCATGGGATATTTGTGTTTTATTAGAGGACACCAAGGAAATCAAAAACTTTAGAAACTCAAAAAAAATATTAATAACAGAAGAATTACCGGCCACGGAGTTGGCCTTTTGGGTTGGATCTCAGTGAATCGTGACACTTGGGCTAATGCCTGTCACAAGTACTCATATGGCTGTTTCTAAGTCAATAGCCCAGTTCAGCAGTTTTTGAGTATCTGCTATTAGCCGAACATTGTGGTAGGCACTACAAATTAAAAAAAAAAAAAGAAGAAGAAGAAGAAGAAGGTGATTTCCCTACAGAGCTCACAATCCCATCAGAACATACAGGTCTTGCCTTTTATTTGCCAGGAAACATAAGGGAAATATTTATATTCGTTTTAACATGTATTCTGCCAACTTCCAAAATGGTTTCAAGTTTTAAATACATCAGGTACAGTATTAAATATAGATAGAGAAGCCAGAAACCATATGGGAAAATGGGAGAGATTTTTATATCAGGAGCCTGACCCAAGAGTTGTACCTTACATTTAATCCTGAGATTCCTGGTTGCCAAGGCAAGAAGGGGAAGTACGAGGTTATAGAAGCCGCATTTTCTGATAAAAGGAGAGAATAGAAGTTCATGCAAAGAGACCGTATTTTTTTCTGATTTTATGTATTGGAAGGAATTTTTTGTGAACATTCTTCTGTTTAAAAAAAATTTCTGGGGGTCATCTGGGTGGCTCAGTGGGTTAAAGCCTCTGTCTTTGGCTCAGGGCATGATCTCAGGGTCCTGGGATCGAGCTCTGCATCGGGCTCTCTGCTCAGCAGGGAGCCTGCTTCCCCCTCTCTCTCTGCCTGCCTCTCCGCCTACTTGTGATCTCTGTCAAATAAATAAATAAAATCTTTTTTAAAAAATTTCTATTCGATGTAGTTTCATAAATTATAGAAAAGTTCTCCAAGTGGCTATTTTTCATTGAACTTCAAGGAAAGCCAAGCAAAGAACATAAAATACACTATTAAAGGTTTTTCTTTGCTACAGATATGTTGCTTTCCTGTGGTCTACCTTTAATGAGACCAGAACTTACAGGCAAAGCATACTGGAATACCAACTTTAATAATTAGAATTTCTTGCGTTTCATTGGGCACTCCACATTTTCTTATTTGAAACGCAGCCATCGCCTCTTCACTGTCTCGCTGCTCCTAGGATCCATCTCCTCCTTTTTGCTTTGCTTTTCCAAAGCCATCATCTGCACACCTACAAGAGTGGACTTCCTGAAATCAGCTCTGATGTCACTCCCTGTTGACACTTTCTCAGGGAGTCTCCATGGCCGACAGGATACAATCCGGATTTGTATCATCTTCTATCACCTCCACCCCCTTCTTTCACTCTGACACAGCTGGCAATTCTCTGCATCTGTTGCACTTTCCTCATGATGTTGCTTCTGCTCAATACACACCCCCCTCCTGGGAGCCATGTTCAGAGTATCCGAAAACCTGTGTGACACGAGCGTACCGATTAGAATGGGGGCTGCTCTGCCACCAGGCTCAGGCTGAGAGTCCTGGAATGCCCCAGATGCACACGACATTGGTCCTTTAGTTTGTGCTTCATGAGGGCATCCTGGGGCAGAGCTGGTGTAGCAAGGGTGGGGAAACTTGAGATGGTGACACTTTGCCAATTGATAAAGAAGTATTTTAGTATCTTGAAATAAAAATGGCTGCCTGAGTGGTGCATCAACCAAAAACCAGCCTCTCCGTGCCCTCTTCTTCCTTATGCCTGTCTCCTCGACACTTACTCATACAGACAGCTCAGGAACTCTGTCAGTCAGGAAGCTTTTCCCAACCTCCCAGGCGTATCATTGTTTTCTTCTTTTATCAAGAAATCTACTGTGTCGTGTATGTGCTTTCATCATAATACCTACATTTCTCTTTTGCACAATTTTATTTGCCTCTGCATCTCTATCTGCTGGACCGTGAACTCCATGAAGACAGGGACCATGTCGGGTACATCTTGATACCGCAGCAATTTAGCACAGCACCTAACACGTAGAAGGGACACAGCACGTGTTTGATAAATGAAAACATATTAAAAAGTCTGTACCCTGACATGTGAGGAAGAGATTTCCCAGTGGGCACTCCCACTAGGTATGAAATCTATTCATTCTGGTAGTATGTTAGTGACATAATCAATTAAGACAATTAGGACATATTAGCAACATGGCATTTCACTGTCTTTTCACTCCTGAAACCTCAACTTGGGAGAAAAATTCAGTCCTTCAACTAGAGGAAATGCTGAAAATTTCCCAACCATACCTCTCCAAACAAAAACAAACAAACAAACAAAAACCCAGAACTTCATTTTGGTGACCTCTGTGTAGGCATCAAAAGAGGAAGGGCATAAAAAGGATTGGGTCATTCTTCCTCAGAGGGAAATGTACTCCTTCCCCCTCTTTTTACCTCTGGATCATTGTATGTGTCTCTAGCATCTCCATCAGAATCTGGCCTAGGGCAGCTACACAGCAAATATTTTTTGAATGAACAGATCCAAGTGGAAGGTGAGAAAACTTAGGGGAAAAAGAGAGAGAGAGAGAGTGAGAGAAGCAATCCAAGCTCTTCTGGAGGGCTGTGAACCCCAATCTCTATCCTTCCTGGGGTGCCAGAGGGATTGAGTGATATGTTGGGACATTGCTGCTGGCTAGGTCCCCACCGCTGCCTGAGGAGACACGAAATGCAGTCTTCCTGCAGACATTTCCAGGTGGAGACGGGAGCAGGAGCCAGCCCCCAGTTCCTCAAAGGAGAAAGGAACAGGATGTGGTAGCAGCAACTTGAGGGACAATAAAAATCAAAATCCCAGACACTTGGAACAACACAGACCCAAGACTTTGTTCCACATCCAGTGACTCACTCAACTGAACAAGAGCCTAAAAAGAGTCCTAGAGCTACACTCGAGTTGCCCAATTGCTTCCTCCTTTGGCTTTCTTTCCACCAGAGATGCGCTATCCAAGAGAGGTGGTTTGGATGGCTTTTAAAACATGTCCCCATTTGTTATTTCAGCTCCACAAAGCGCCTCAAGTCTGTGGAGGATGAAATGGACAGTCCTGGTGAAGAGCCATTTTACACAGGCCAAGGGCGCTCCCCGGGCAGCGGCAGTCAGTCCAGCGGATGGCACGAAGTGGAGCCAGGTGAGCGGGGCGGGCACGTGGGCATGTGGCCAGCACACCCACGTCTAAAACACTCGTGGGGGCCACGTGCGCCTCGACGGAAGGAAGCCAGCTCACGGCGGCCGAGCCTTCCACACGAACACCTGTTCGTCTCTGACGGCTGCTTCCACCAAAGGGGGGCCGGGAGCACATACAGCTGAACTGAGAGGCTGTCGGAATGGGCCGTGGCGCCTCTTACACCTCCTCACCTACCCTACAGCCCCAGATGCATGTGCCTTTGCTTTTGCATTTCCCCTAAGTGCCTATGGGGATTGGCTTTGGGGATTATCTTTTAATAATCTTGGAGAAAAATCTGTCAACTCTTTCAGCCGGATGGCTAATCTCAGAAAGGAGAGGAGGGTCCCTGTGCTACAGTGTAGGCTTGGACTTTTAGAAAATGAGGAGGTGCTTAAATGTGTTTTCGTGTTACTGGGTATCGCCGTGAGCGCTTTTCTATTGAAACAGAACAACTATCTTTCTGTCCGTCTCTAGTCAACTAAGCAAATGTTGACAGCTAGCCTGGCCTCCCGGGATAGTCTAGTCTTGGCTCTGAGTCTTGAGAGAAATGTGAGCAATTCAGCTAGCAGAAGCTTTTTGAAACCTTTCTCCATGTCTAACCTCCGCATGGACAAGGGAGCATCTTCTCGTGTGCCTTCTTCAATCTGCGAAGTCACATGGGTAGAGAGGATGGGGTGTGGGCTTTGGAATAGAGAGTCAGAGTGTAATCCTGGGTCTTGCTGCTGCTGGCTGTGGGGTTATAGGCAAATGATCCAACTTCTCTGAGCCTAAGTGTCTCCATGTTCATAATCTGTCGATACTAATGTTTCAATGCTCTTGAGAATGAAGTAAGGTAACATACACAACCCATCTAAGAGTTATACCTACCTAGCTCCGAGGAAGTTCGAAACAAAATGCTTTCTGATCTTTCTCCCCCCACCTAGGCCTCAGAGGGATTCCTTGCAAGAACAGACAAGCACCAAAGAGATTTTGGAACTAACCCTTTTGTCTTCAGATCTTAATACCTCTCTCTCCTCCCTGACATATCAAAACACAATCCTCACAGGGAATGGCATGAGAGAGATTTTTGGGGTGATGGAACTGTTGTGTATCCTGATTGTGGCAGTGGGTACAAGAATCTATACATGTTTGTTAACATTCACAGAAGTGGATACCTTCCATTCCCCCAGCAGTTTTATTGCATGATAATTAAAAACAAAAGAACCTCAGGCCCCACAGGCCGACTCCTTTATCTTGCTCCTTCTACTAAAATGCACAAGTTTCATTTTGTCTTGCTTCTACTAAATACTCTCACTCACTCATTCAGCCATCTTCACTGGGAACTTTCTGCCTGGTCCTGGGAACTGAAGGGTGAATGGGAAGGCTCTGGCTTTGGCTTTCAAGGAATTCACAGTTGGGGTGGGACACAGATGTATCAGGAGATCATTACCTGGTGATAGTTGCGGAAGTACAGAGATGAGGACCTTGGCTTCCATCTTTTCATTATTTCTAATGATCACCAACACAGCAGTCCAGGTGCGGCGGACCTTCTAGAAAGGTCATACACATCTGCTTCCCGACACTCTTAGCTCACGCCGGTTCACCGAGAGTGCCTAAGAAATAAAGCCAGGCCTAAATGCAGGCGAAAATGCTGACTCCCCATTGCCGCCAACGGCATCATCAGCAAGATCTCAGGATAGTGCCAATGAAAAGGTTATGTGCTATTAAAAAATTAAACTTCTTTGAACCCTTTTTAAAAGGCCAGAGTTCTAGCCAGTTTACCTGCTTCAGTGAAACTCGGAGTCAAAATATATAGGTTTGGTACATGGTGCTTGAGTGTTGTGTTAATGAGATTTTATACACAGTGAAGCTGCTTTACTGTGTTGATGTACATGAAGCCCCACCCCCCAGACTCTTCTCCGGGTCCTTAAGTAGGTATTTTGGTGGGGGTGGGGGGCGTATTGGGGGCAGAGGGAGGCAGGTTAAATATAGGGTACTTTGACCTAGTGACTCTTTTTTTCAGAGTAATTCTTTTCCAGTTTGCACCTTATGATTCAAATGATCATAAATTTTAACATCTGAATGCTTAGATCTTTTGCAGTCATTAAATAATGAAAGTTTAACGGCCGAATTCTTTTTAGGCAATGATACTATATATGCGGCGTGATAGAGAAATCCCCCACAATTATCCTGTATTCTTGGATTGACTGTCCATCCGCTCTCTCCATTGCATCACAGAAAAATGCAGTTTCATGGTGTACGTGTTTGGGGTTGGGGGAGGACAGTGGATACATTTACACTTGGCCATATTCAGCATAGAAAGTCATAATTGAAACAGGGCCTGAGGGGACATTAAAACTCAACCGAAGGATGTTGTACATGTGCCTGGTGACTTTGGTGTCATTAACTCACACCAGCCATTTTAAATGGATAATTTATGCTGCCAGATGGTCCTTTTTGGGGATTTTCCATCTAGCCCAATCCCCTTTTTGGCACAGAGAACACCCTTATGTTGTTCCCACACTGATCCGGGCCTGCATAGCTTTTCCCTGGGGGTACAGTTCATTGAGTAGGAGGCTTTTAGTGGTTCCCTCATGTAAATTACCTTCAGAACACGTTGGGAGTGACTTACACTGAATGCACCAGCAGCCTCCTGGTTGCCGACAGAGGGGATAATTCTCTCAAACAAATGTGAAGGGATACTTCGCCCGTGCCTCCGATGTGGCCCAGGAAGCGCGGCCTGTCCTGACGCCTCACTCAGAGAGCTCTGCATCTGTTTACCTGCCCTCAAAGGCTTTTTCAGGACTCCCGGCCAAAAGAGGGCCGAAGGTGGCCAGAGGAGACAAATTTCTTTGAGCAACAGGAAGGCTTTGGAAAGTAAAACAAACCAGACATGCAGTAAATTACATGAGCTCTTTCAAATGTCTTTTGTAGTATCCTGTTCCCCATTAGTTTATCTCAGCAGTTTCAGTGCAGAGCTCTTATTATCTGGGAAGAAGGGCATAGGAGATGAAAGATGATGTTAGTTTAAGAACATCAGACAACCTCAAGCTGACTTTTGCTTCTCTTACAATGCTGCATTTGTTCCCTCCACTTAGTTTCATTTCCCAGTTATCTCAAAACTGGGTTAGATTCGAAGCTTTGAAGCTAATCACGCACTGATGAAATGAGTCCTGTGAAATTCTATCAAGCAAAAACTCACATACCATCAACTCTTGTTTATCTGTACAAATGAATAATTACAGAGGAACTCATAATGCAAGTAAATAGGAAGCCAACAGGCGCCTCTGCGGGCTCAGACGCTATGCACGGTGCTTCCATACACGTGGTAAAAACTGCAGTTACGATTGTTGGAGTGCCTTCTGTATACCGGGATTTTGTGTTTGTTTTTTTTTAATTACCCTGAATTGTGCAAGACAGAATGGAATGATCTTGCCTCGGCAGAGATGAAAACAGAATTGTAAAAGTTTAAGTAACTTGTCCTGGGCCACACAGGTAGTGAACCTGTGGATCCAGGGCCCAAACTTGAACCTGAGTCTGAGTTCAGGGGTTAAGTTTTGTCTTCTGTGCTCAGTAACCTCTTTACCATAATATTTATGCTTCTAATTGAAGATCTCATGTCCTGGGCTTGTATTGAAATTAAAAACATAATAATAAAAACGAAAAATTAACTCAACAGAAAGACCTGAAAAATCCCCAGCTTTTCTTTATCCCAAAGCCTTGTCGTATAACCGAAAGCCAGAGGAGGAGTGTGGGTTATTAAACACACATAGGACACAATATATGAGCAAATAGTGTTAACTTTTAACTGAGTAAAATGTTAATTTTTTCCCCATAAAATCAAGTCATCTTCAGCATTCCGATCTTTGTTCAAATAAGATGTCAGTCAGAGAGGCTCCCAGTGATCTAAAGACTTGGTGTTTTTCTTCCATCATTCAATAATTCGTAACCTTGCTTTTCTTTCTTCATACCCCTGTCTACTGCTGTCGTCTGTGTTCTCTCTAGAGAATGTACACTCCGTGGGCAGTGGGACTTAGTCTGTCTTTTTCACTGCTTATCCTCAGCATCCATATCAGCATCTGGTTCATAATATGTACTCAAGAAATACCGATTGATTGACTGAGTGGAGCCGACAAAGCAGGGAGTTTGGGGTGTTTTCAATAAACCTAAACAAAATTTGCCAGCAGTAATCCTCCCAGAATTGATATATTTTCACTCCGTAGACTCTTACTTAGTCAAATCTAATTATTAACAAATAGTAAGCCAGTGACAGCTCAGGCTTGACCACGGGCCCCATTGACAAGTAACGGTGTACCAAACTTTATTACAAGTATTGTTTGCCTTAAAGGGTATGCCTTTAAGTGAATCAACCCTTTTTTTTAAGATAGTACTTCCATTTTTTAAAATTTTTTAAATTAATTAATTTTTAAAAGATTTTATTTATTTATTTTATTTATTTCCCCCAACTTTAAATAGGAATGCCTTTAATGTTTTTCTAGATAGATAAAACCCTAACCTATTTTTTAAATGTTTTTATTCTTTTTTTATAAACATATATTATTAGCCCCAGGGGTACAGGTCTGTGAATCGCCAGGTTTACACACTTCACAGCACTCACCATAGCACATACCCTCCCCAATGTCCATAACCCCACCACCCTCGGCCTACCCTCCTACCCCTGGCCACTCTCAGTTTGTTTTGTGACATTAAGAGTCTCTTATGGTTTGTCTCCCTCCCGATCCCATCTTGTTTCGTTTATTCTTTTCCTACCCCCCCAAACCCCCCATGTTGCATCTCCACTTCCTCATATCAGGGAGATCATATGATAGTTGTCTTTCTCCGATTGACTTATTTCGCTCAGCATGATACCCTCTAGTTCTATCCATATCGTCGCAAATGGCAAGATTTCATTTCTTTTGATGGCTGCATAGTATTCCATTGTGTATATACACCACATCTTCTTTATCCATTCATCTGTTGATGGACATCTAGGTTCTTTCCATAGTTTGGCTATTTTGGACATTGCTGCTATAAACATTCGGGTGCACGTGCCCCTTCGGATCACTACGTTTGTATCTTTAGAAACCCTAACCTATTTTAAAACAGATCAGAGGAGGGAGCACACTCACTCATTGACTTGTGCAGTGTTGAGTTTCACTGCATGAAAGAATGCATGTTCTCCATCTCTCTCTCTCGCCTTCCTCCACTCTAAGTGCATGAAGAATGACTGATCAGTATACCTCAAATCAGACCGACTCACTGAATCTTTATTAAGCGCTGACTGAGTGCAGTAGGAGGTATGTACAAAGATGACTCTATCAGGTCCCTATCTTCCAAGGGCAAATCACATTTCCTCAGTTGTCAGCCACTATCTGTAAGATGGGAAATGTTGTTTCCAGTCCATCTCTGTCACAGAGTTGTCACAATTAAATGAGGTAATGAATTTGAACCTCCATTCCAAGGGCCAAAGTCCTTTTTTTTTTTTTTAAGATTTTATTTATTTGACACACAGAGAGAGATCACAAGTAGGCACAGAGGCAGGCAGAGAGAGAGAGAGGGGGAAGCAGGCTCCCCGCTGAGCAGAGAGCCCGATGCAGGACTCGATCCCAGGACCCTGAGACCGTGACCTGAGCCGAAGGCAGCGGCTTAACCCACTGAGCCACCCAGGCGCCCCCAAAGTCCTTTTCTAAAGTGAATGTTCTCTAATCGTGTGAGGTAGCATTAAGATTATATTCAGCTAATGGTAGTTGAAAGGAGACAGGTTTAAATCCCTTAGAAGTAAAAGAGGAGAGTTGTTCAGTCTAACTGGAGAATTCAGGATGCTTTCCTCCAAAGGCAGCCATGGAATGAGGTGTCAGCTGGAACCCAGAGGAGAAACAGTCACCGACTTGAAAGTGAGACTTGATATTTCTTAGTCTTTTAATTATTAGTGTATATAAATTCAAGTGTTCTTCTGATATCTTTTTTCCTGAGTTGCAAGGCAATTTTGTGGTTGCCCTGTGAATCTTCTCATGCTTTGTTTCCCAAAAGCGACTCTGTTAAGGGCCCATCCTGCTTCACAGATGACCGAGTGGCACCACTTACTACATTTGAGACCACAGCTGCACCAAGCAAGTACTTTTCCGTGAAGTTCCACAAGAGGTTCAGATCTTTTTTTTTTTTAATTGTAAAAAAGCATGCAATTGGGGCACCTGGGTGGCTCAGTCGTTAAGCGTCTGCCTTTGGCTCAGGTCATGATCCCAGGGTCCTGGGATCGAGCCCCATATCTGGCTCCCTGCTCAGTGGGGAGCCTGCTTCTCCCTCTCCCACTCCCCCTGCTTATGTTCCCTCTCTCACTGTCTCTGTCTGTCACATAAATGAATAAAATCTTAAAAAAAGAAAAAGAAAAAGCATGAAATTATAGGACTTTTGGTGAAATTCAGTACTCTCCTTGAAAACAGGAGGCAAAGACTCCTGAAATTTTCTTCTGAAGAAAAAAAATATTCAGAAATAGCCTGCCTGCCTTCCCACCACGATTGTCAGGCCTTCTGAACAGACATCGCTCTATCAGCCAAAGGCGTCCGGAGTTCTAAACAGTTCAGTGAAGGGTTTTTAAAGTCAGATTTGATAAATAGTAAGTTTAGTTATAGTTCTCTCTTTTAAAAACTTTCAGTAATAAACTTCTTTCGGAGATAAACTTCTTCCCAAGGACTAAGTGGTCTTCATTTTTGAAGGTCAAGATTAAGCAGTGCAGTAACATGCTTTCAGTTCTTCTCATGATTATTAAGTAAAGAAAGACATTTTTAAAAGGCATTTGTAAAAGAATATCTTTGTAAACATCTGGTCAACCACTGGCCTGGGACCTTTAGACACAGAATTCAATGTCACCACTCCTGGGAGCACAGTTGGATTTTGTAGGCTTCTGTTCATTCATTGTCATTTTAAATACCACATATTAGGTTCACTTGGATTCCCAACTCTGCTGGTCCTAATTTGACCTGCCAACCGTCATTCATCAATTGTAAGAGTGGGGGAAGTTTACCAACTTAAACTTGTAGCTGCGACTCAAAGGAGGAGGCCCATTATCAATGCCAATAAAAAGGCAGCAGACTGGTAACAATAGTACATTGATCACAGACACTCTGCTGCACTAGCATATATTAGGGACAATGATTAAATCTCCCACAGTCTCCCGCTGTAATAGGAATAGTCGCTGTTACAGAACACTGCCGTAGGATCAATGTCTTGGCTTTTCTTCTGCATTTATGGAGCAGTGGGAAAGCATCATTCTGTGACCACATTCTCTTCCATTATCCCTTTAGTATTGGCACCAGCTCATTAGAGACTGGTGTACCAGGGAACACTGGGACAGTAGCAGGCGCGGGGGTGGGGGGAATGCTGTGGTTTAGGGGCCCTCCTTCATCGGAGACATTTCATCCCAACAAGGGTTTATGGCAGGAAAGCCATGTCACACAGCGAGCCCTCTAACCACCCTTCCCAAATGTCCTTACTTTCTTTATCAAAGCTGTTTTCATCAGGCCAAATAAAGGGCCTAAAATAACCTATTGTAATTGGGAGTCCAAAAGGTTCCCTATAAAAAGAAAAGAAATACTCTTCTCACCTATATATAAATATATTCTATACGAGAAAGCATCATCCAGAAAATGACTGTTATATTCCTGCAGCCTAGTCTAGTACCTGGCACAGGCTCTCCAATCAATATTTGTTGAATAAATAAATAAATAATAAGCCGGAGACCACACATGTCTGCGCTCACCCCGTGAGGGGGGCGAAGTGTTCAGGAAGCGGAGAGCTGCGTACATTTGCTGTGTGAATGAGTGCAGCCCTCTTGCATCAGAACCCAGATGCACAGTCTCGTGAATACAGAAGCGCCCCGGAAAACAGATGCTGCATTTCAGCTGGGCTCGTCTGAGTGCAGAAATTATCCAAATCTCCAAATTGTTAATTTCATGTTTGAAATTGAGGCTGTGTAAATATTCCAGAAAGGAGGAAGAAAGAGATGGAGCTTATACCTTGGATGGAGATGGGGAATCTGCCCTCCCCTGTCCGATTCTCCGTCTTCAGCCCAGCCCCAGCGGCCTGCGTTAGCGAAGTGCTGGCTCATCGCGTGGCCTTTATGTAGCATGTCGTGGGGAGGAAACGTACGGCAAGGTTTATTCCGCCACACCAATCTTCCGGGCTCGCTTGAGGAGGGAGAAAATAGGAGTGAAATAGAACATATCATAAAGAGGGAAAAGTACAAATTAAGAATCACAGCTCTACAATTCTTATATTCTGCCGTGAACCCCAGCCTGCCTGGGGACTTGAGCAGACTACTTCTCTGAATTTTCATTTCCTCATACGTAAACGCTGGGAATAGTAAAACAGCCCAGGCTTATGGTATAGCTCTGACATGATCAAATAGAGGTATATAAAAGTAGGAGCTACTGTTTCTTAAGTACCAGCTGTGTGCAAGGTACTGTGCATAGCACCAGACATAGAGTATTTTTAAAATAGGTAAAGCAGGGGCACCTGGGTGGCTCAGTGGGTTAAAGCCTCTGCCTTCTGTTCAGGTCATGATCTCAAGGTCCTGGGATCAAGCTCCGCATCGGGCTCTCTGCTACGCAGGGAGCCTGCTTCCCCCTCTCTCTCTGCCTGCCTCTCCGCCTACTTGTGATCTCTGCCTGTCAAATAAATAAATCTTTAAAAAAAAAAATAGTTTTTTATTTTTTAACCATATTTTAACCATAAATATATTTTAACCATAAAGCGTTATACAAGTACATTATATCTTTATGTTTTAGTAAATATTTGAAAACTCTGAAGTGCAATATGAGTTTAAGATATAAGCATACCTCATTTTATGGTGCTTTGATTTCTCGCCCTTCCCAGATACTGTGTTTTTAATGAAGGTTTGTTGCAACCCTGCATCAACAAGTGTCTTGGTATCATTCTTCCAACAGCATGCTCACTTCCTGTCTTGTGTCATATTTTGGTAATTCTTGCAACACTGTAAGCTTTTTCATCATTATTATACTTCATGTGGTGTTCTGTGATCAGTGGTTTTAAGTTGCAAGAAGTTCAGATGATGGTTAGCATAGTAATAAAGTTTTTAAATTAAGGTACATACTTTTTTTTTTTTTAGACATAATGGCATTGTACACTGAGTCGACTATTGCGTAACTTTGATGTGTACTGGGAAACCAAAAAATTCACTTGTCTTGCCTTTTTTGTAATAACTCGCTTTGTTGTGGTGGTCAGGAACTGAACTTGCGTTATCTCCGAGGCACACCTGTACATGAAGTTAAATAGAAAATATAGTTATGGGGACGCCTGGGTGGCTCAGTTGGTTAAGCGGCTGCCTTTGGCTCAGGTCACGATCCCAGTGTCCTGGGATCGAGTCCCACATCGGGCTCCTTGCTCGGCAGGGAGCCTGCTTCTCCCTCTGCCTCTGCCTGCCACTCTGTCTGCCTGTGCTCGCTTGTTCTCTCTCCCTCTGTCTCTGACAAATAAATAAATAAAATCTTTAAAAAAAAAAAAGAAAGAAAGAAAATATAGTTACGAATCTGTGTCTATTACATGCAAAACACTGTGCAAGGTGAAAGAGGGAAAAATAAATAAATAAACCAAGACAGACTCTGCCCTCAAAGTGTTTACAGACAGCAAAGGAAGGAGGGCTAACTGCTTAAATAAGCACCCAGTGGCTACAAAAAAGACACGAGTACCCTAGGATCGTCCAGGTCAGGAGTTTATTCATTGGGTTGGACCACCGCCCTCCACGGTATCTGCTTGAAAAAGCTGGTGCATTAAATGTTCCATTACTAAAGGAACATTAGTAAAGGCTAGTCCCTATTTCCTTCCCTTCATAATACCAGCCTTATCTTTCTTTATCTCTAAAAAGCCTGTAGAAAACCAGTCAGTATGCTAGAAAACTCTCAGGAAGTGTGCAAAGCAATGTCATCTGACTCCAGCCAAAGATCTTTCTGCAACCATGGATTCAAATCCCCCTTCCTGAAACAGAGTGTTCTGATCTGTGGGTAATGAAATTAGGCAGAATATAAGCAAATGTTTACTTAGAGGAAATACAGTTACTCTGAATTGACATTAAATTCACCAAAGGGAAAAATAACCAGAAGTTACAGTTGGAAGAGAAGAAACAAAAGAGACAGGTAGATGGGCAGGCAGATCAGACTTACTTAAGAGTTGGCTATGCTGGTTTTCCTGTATCTAATAAATTTTATTTATCTAGCATTATTAGATATTTGTAGAACTCAAACAGAAGGCAATTTTGACCTCATATAAAGAGAAAAAATTCTTTTGCGTTCTTACTTCCTCTCTTCTGTAAACAAAATGTAGATATTTCATAGACTCAAATAATACCACAATTTGACTAATAATGAAAGACAAATTAACCTATATTTTGTCGTTGGAATGCTGCTGAAATTTTAAACATGTAAGTGTTTAAAACTGATAGCTAATATTTATTGAGCACTTACTATGGGCCAGACATAGTTCTAAGACAGAGTGGTGGGGAGAGATTTAATTTGTAAAAAATGATACAGGTCAACAATAAATCTATTTTCAGACTTACTTCCCTCTCTCATAGGTTTTTATATTTTTCCCACATACTGATTGTTCTATTTAAATGTAAACAACAAAATACAATACCATCAGCTATATAGGAATAAAGTTTGAAATAAAGTTTTCTCTTTTTTTGGCCATCAGTGTCTTCAATAAAGTAGCTTTTTAATACTCCAGAATAGGGGCTTTATATGAGGAATGGGGAAAGAGGAAGACAGAAACCTCCCTGCCCATGCAGAACTCAAGGGTCAGTAGCTTTTCTGCCTGTGCTATGTGGCCATTTCTGTTGAGATTGTGAACATCCCAATCGCTTTCCTGCTCAGCAGAGGATTACAATAATGCCTGTTTATCCAACTGTATCCATCCAAGGATTTCAAATACATCATAAACTCATCATTAATCAAAGACATGGCACCCATTTCGAGATGATGGGTGAATTACATCCTACAAGATTACGAGAAATGCTCACATTGGCATAGTAAATCAGGGGCTGTTTCCTGATAGATTCCTGAATAGCACAAGTCCTAAAATGGAGAGGGTTCTCTCCAGCACTGAATCACAAAGTGTGTCTCTTAAATAGGAGAAGATGTCAGGAATAAAAAATTTTGTCACTTTATGTCACAGCATCACTTAACCTTGATGAAAAATTAAACCGCGATGGAAAAACTGAATCTGTCGAAATACAGTGAACGGGCTTGCCTCCTCAGAGTCGGGTAGTACCGACCTCCCTTTCTTGACAGTTTAAAACCCCTCTGAAATTGCCGCTCTGGTTCCTGGTTTTGTGGTCTGTTTGGAGTGAGGAACTGTGTTGTGATCGGTGCCTTCAGCCCTCTGTGGAGAACAGGCTTTCCAGACAGCTGTGAATGCTCAGTGTTCTTCCAGAGGCTACTCCAGCCCTCCCAGGTTTTCATGTGATCCACACATCCCACTGCCCTTCATTCTGAAGCAATATGCCAATCTTTTGTGGTCGTATGTAATGAGAGGTAAAGTTTTCGTGTGCATTGTTGGAACTGCACTCAAGCCGTTAGAAATTCAAGGAATGACAGCCCAGTAGACATTTCTAATTGGAAATGTCCTCTGGAATAGCAGATTATTCTGCTTTGTTAGGTTATCCCAACCCAGAAGTCACTCCACCGTGATTAGCTTCCAAGATGAATGAATTCTAGGATATCAAGATTACTTCCGACTCAATGCCAGTCCAAATTTGCCATTTGCCTTTCAGCCATTTCGTGAACCCAACGGAGGAGAGGCTTTATCAAAATGGCCATGCAACATCTCTTCTGTTTTAACACTCCGTAGGGACTGATACAAGCAGCTCTTCATGTTCTTATGTCAAAATACATATGTAAGGATTAAAAGTAGTATGGGTTGCATAAGAGTGCTTTTTGGGGCCAGTAATTCTTTGATATTTATCACTTCATAGTGGTGACACCTGCTTCTAATTTTAAGAGTTCTCTTTTTCAGTGGGTGATTTTTTTTTTTCTTTTCAGAAAAGAAATCTTATCCTCAAAAGACTTAACTGGTAATTTTTCTCCTTTTGATGTGCTTGATATTTTTATGAGTTTGTCCATCAACATCGAAGCCTTAACATGCCTTTAGCTTTAGAAAAAAATCTTTATAACACATAATTGTTATATCGGGTTACCTAAATTTATGCCCTCACCACACATTTGGAGACTTTTTGAGATATAATTTGTTATAAATGTCATTATTTGCCACTTGGACTACTTGGTAGTTGTCTGAAGTTGACTAAAACCGTAGAAATAAACTCTGCCTTGTGGGAGGAGTTTAGCCGCTTACATTCAGTATACGTCTTAGGTTGTTCTTTACATTCAGGGACCCAGTTGGTGACAACTGTCATTTGAGATTGGTGAGTGGAAGGAAAAAAAAAAAGGAGAGGACCCTAGTTGTGTCTGTTTAGACACATATGGAAATAGTCATTTGGTTTGAGGGTAGCCAGCCCACTTGTAGAGCCCAACATGGTTTGCTTTTCAGTTTTTATCTTGTGTAAAGACCTTTTCCTAATAGATGCTGGATAAAGTTAATTATACGAGTAGAAAAAGCTGCAAAAGATGGTATATTGCTAGCAACCCATCCTGATTGGACTGTGGGGAGTTGTCGGTATAAAATTGGATCCTTGTGTTGGGTTCCAAAAAAAAAGGTGTGAATATGAAGGAGAAGTGCTAAATCATGACTCCAGAGAAAATGTCGGCCACGAGCAGTTTTTAGTCTAAGTGAAAACCAAACTTTAGGATTTGGACAAATAAGACAAGGAGAAAAAAGCGTGAATCATTAACTCCAATATAAATGCTTTTATATTGGATTGGTAATCAAGTGTCACCAAACCTAAGGGAAGACACTCAACCAAGACTGTGACTGAATGGAACCAACTCGTTGACTTAATTGATATGAAGAACTTTTGCCAAGTATTTACCCTTCGTGTCAGATAAGTAATTTTTAATAAAATATTTCCAGGATATGAAGACAGTTAAGAAAACAGCACGTTTTTTAATCATGGCACTCATAAGTAAACGGATCTATCATTACGTTGTCACAAAGAATGACAGTGAGCAGAAACATGGCGCTAATCCCTCTCAGATAACTATTCATTGTAATTAGACAGACACCGTCTCTAGTGCTGAGTGTAGCGTTAATCAGGCGAAGTGCAACTTTACACAGAAATTTCTTCTTTTCTGGTATGTCATTGTTAAAAAAAGAAACCGTTTTGTCAGATACTGCTTCAGAACGTGATCTATGTAGCTGTGCACAACTACTTCCCTTTTAAATTTTTATTTTGTGTTTTAGCGGCGTTGAAGAACAGTGTGGTCCTTTTGCATCCATGGGGCTGCCTTGGAAGTTCATGGTTCATTTTGTTCTGCACAATGAACATAACTTGAAGTGTTCTCAGGCTTTGAAAGGAGGACCTGTTGGCTCATCTATCGAAAATGAAGGCGGAACTCTCGTAGAGAGAGGTTTCCCTTATAAAGAAAGCGCCAGGAGTTTTCTGCATTCGATAAGAGCTCAAGAGAGATTCTCTCTCTGTGAAAAATTCCATGTTAAAGTGATGAAACGTGTTGCCCCCTTCCAGCCTTAAAAAAAAAAAAAAGTTTTTTTTTTCTTTTTGCTGTGTAGCATCAGGCTTGAACTATGAACTACTGCAGAGTTATGAAGTCATATCAGCTCAGCTCCTTGCACAGCTCTATCTTCCCACTTTCTCAGCGACTCAAAGGCCTTTGATGGCAAAGAATAGGGTTATTGAAGGATGGTGGGCAGATTTCACTAAGTAACAGGTGGAGGTCAAAGTAGTTTATTTGTGGGGATGAACACAGTACAGAGATGAAAAATCAAATGCTTTGCCATAATAAGGTTTAGCAAGAAAATGCTGACTATGCTAAGCTCAGATTCTAGCTGACAGAACCTTTTCTAGTGTTCATTACTTGATTTCACAGTTCAAGCAATTTGAAGAGGCCTAAATTTATATTTCTTTTTTTCCCCTATGAAATGTTCCAATCAGTTTCAGATTTTACCTTAAGTAAAGTGATGGGCCTTCTGCTTGTATCCAAGGAACACCGGGATGAATAGATCCCCAGTGCAGGCATATCCCAACCATGGAACATCACAGACGACGTCTCTAAAATTAAATTTTACCAATAAGACCTGTAAACGCCAAGCTTTCGATCATGTTCTGACAGAAGCGAGCATATTTTAATAAACATTTAACTTCGCATCACTGAAACTGGTATTCTAGATAGAGAAACGTATCTAGGAAGATGTTTACCAGGTTTGAGCACTGGATTATCCCTAGCCTGTTGGAGATGGGGAGGAGAGTGTTTTTGTCCCCTCTCCTCCCCCTGGCTATATATATTTTTTATTTGTATAGTGTGTATGCTTTGCTTCATAACTTACAAAAGAGCTATACGTGCTGAAAAAATAAAGTGCGGTTTACCTGCTGTATAATAGTAGGACCAAAAGCATGAAAATTTACTTGGTGGTATATAGACGAGAGCTGTCTTATAGAACTTTCTGCAGTGAGGCAAATGTTCTATATCTGCACTGTCCAACATTGTAACAACTAGCCAAATATGGCTATTGAGCACTTGAAATATGACTTTGCTGGAGCAACTGAATTTTTAAATTCATTTAATTTTAATTAATTTAAATGTAAGTAGCCACATGTGGCTAGTAGCTACCATATTGGATAGGGCAGATAGGAACCAAACATATGTATGATTGAGTTTTTTACTTTTCAGCTGGGTATCTAGGCAGGATGAATAAAACATTATGCTGTACTATACTGAATTTATTTTTCATGCAAAGGAAATTATTTGGTTTTCTCAGTAATTTTTTGTTTATTCTCAGTCCTCTGTGAATGTTGTGTGATTGCTGTGTTGAGCCAAAATCAATCCTTCCCTGAACACATGGGAGGATGGGATGGGTAGGGGAAGGGTTGGGATGGGTAGGAATCTCCAACTTATTAAGTAGGAGGAGGATGAAATATAGCATTTTAAACTTCAGTTCTGACACTGGGGTGTCTGTATTTGCCCTAAAAGGAGAGGAAATCCCCTTAAAACTCGGGAAACTTTATTTTTGGCCCAGGAACCAGATCTTTATATGACATTTTCCTTGTGTCTATTCTTTATTCTCCCGGGTTGTAAATTTTCACTCACAAATGAACATTTGGAATACATTAGAGAACTCATCATTTCTTTTCTCCTGAATAATCCATATAATTTTTACTCCATTCTCCCATTTTTAAAAATTAAAGAAATCACTTGTACGCAAGCCTTTTAAATTACCTGAACGTCTTTATGATGTCCTAATTCTTTGGGGGGTCCTTTCAGCTCATCTTAAATGGTTGCCTATAGAGTAAGAAGGATAAACCTCAGAAGCTATATTAACTTCCATTTTATTCTCCCCATCATAAAAATGATTTTAAAACATTTCTATTCACCAAAAAAGGTTAAAAGTCAGAATAGTCTGAATGTTTTACCTTTTTTTTTTTATTATTGAGTGTGTTAATCATCATAAATCACATTGGAATGGACCATAATGGATTTTATCATTAGGACTCAAATCTTAAGATGAGTGCAGAATCTTGCACTACCTCCTCATATCATGCAGCGTGTGTTTCTACCCAAGAGGAACAGAATGGCCCTTTAACTGTGGAATTAATCTATGCAATCACAGCCTTTATTTAGCATCACGGTTGGTGATTCTCTCATCACAAGGTGCAGAGGAGATGGTCCTAGGAAGGTCCTGTACTTGCCTGTTCAGCAAGAACAACTCAAGGAGTGCTGGGTTCTCTCCATCGGGAAGAGTTGAGTCTGAGCATAAATTTGTTGGTGAGGGGCACCTGGATGGCTCAGTGGGTTAAGCCTCTGCCTTCAGCTCAGGTCATGATCTCAGGGTCCTGGGATCGAGCCCTGCATCAGGCTCTCTGCTAGGCAGGGAGCCTGCTTCCTCCTCTCTCTCTGCCTGCCTCTCTGCCTACTTGTGATCTCTGTCTGTCAAATGAATAAATAAAATCTTAAAAAAAAAAAAAAAGAGTTCCAATTTCTCTATATCCTCAAAAAAAAAAAATTGCTGGTGGTAGATGAGTTGTAAAATATGGTACGGGGACTTACCCAACTTTCACCCTGAGCTTGAGAAACAGTGCTGAAATGGATGCTGACTCCATTTGTCTGAGAGACGTGGCTGGGGCACCCACTGCCTGCACCTAGATCTCGGGGTGTAGGGGAATCGGAATGCCCGGATGGAAAGAGAAGAGCCACAGTGGCAGTCAGCGTTCCACTTAGGCTGTAGAAAACTATTGTGGTATCATGAATGAGCTCAATTTTAAACCAGCTCGTCATCCGTCTGTGTTAGTAGGATAGATAAGTAATCGGAACTTTTTTCAGGAAGAGGCTTCTCGGTGGAGCGGTACCCTGGAAGCGGGAAGAGCTCTGGCCTGCTGGATTCGAGCTCCGTCCCTCCAAGTGGTGCTTGTGTGGCCTCTCGCCTTCTTGGGGACTTTCCTCCCTCTGTGATCCCCTCTCTGAGTCTTTGCTTCCTGCTCACCTCGCGGGCAAGAGAGCCCGATGTGGGGCTCGATCCCAGGACCCTGGGATCATGACCTGAGCCGAAAGCAGAGGCTTTAACCCACTGAGCCACCCAGGCACCTCTCAATATGTGCTTTACTGCCTCCCATCTTCCAGAAGCTCTGCCTTGCTTCCCACCCCTCGCGCCCAAAGCTTACCACCGTATCTTCTGCTTCCCTCTGCAGACTCATTTCACAAGGAGTTGACTATGCCCATTTTCCCTTCTTCCTTCCTGACTTTATAAACCATTCTCACCTATCTTCCGTGTTCCTTACCCTCGTGGATCTCATTTATTTTCATTATACGTGACCCCTCAATAGCATTCCACTCACACCATCACAGACTCCTCCTTGAAATACTTAAGAGAGTCGGTAAAAGATGCTTTTCTATGAGTTCGGTGACTCAGCTAAGTTGCTTGTTTTGACACGGACTTTAGCAGCTGAGAGGTCTCTCTTGATGTCAAGACTTACTGAATTCTAGATAATTGTGTGTGTTAGACTTTACCTCTGGGTGAGGTATGACTGCATTATGACATAGACAGGCTTGGTAGATATCAGTGGGTCTTAAAAAAAAAAAAAGACTTTTGATCCTGCTTATGTTTGCCTGAGGCTTTATAGAGGAAGTAACTTGTTGAACAGGCAAGAGGCCTCTTGTGAATATTAAATGTATGTATTTGCTGTTGAACAATTTAACATCTTTGGATCATTATGTTCTTCTAAGTCTAGGCGATACTTATTTCTTGGAGGTTCCGTCTTAAAACTACTGATAATAAATGCAGTATTTTTAATAAAATCCTAACTAATCTCTCCAAGTGCCAAGAAAAACCTTTGCTATATAAGACAAGAGGCTTCTTAGTATACTGTAGAGTTGTTTTTATTTTTTTGCATGTTCTTTTGCTGCTGATTTAACCTTTCTTTGAATTTTTTTCTTTGGATAACCAAATTAGAAACTTCAACTGTAAATATACTTTATTGACTTAAGTAGGACACAGTTTGTATAATATACAAGGGAAACTGTATGCGGCAGTGTGATGTGTTACAGAACCTACAAGCTTTAGGACCAGAGACCAGGGTTTGAAATACTGCTTCATAGCTGTGTGGTCTTAAGCAAGTTGCTTGACATCTCTTGGTTTCTGCAATATTTAGTTATAATTTATATATATGTAAGTTAAATATAAGTTATATTTAGTTATAAGGGTATTAATACCTACCTATTGGAGAATAAAAATATAAGCATTTGAGATATTTGTAAGTACTTGGCACATAGTAGGTATTCCATAATTTATACATTTTATTCTTCTCAGTCTGTGTTTTGGGAATGATCAATATATAAAGGTTTTTGGTTTGTTTGTTTTTTTTAAAGATTTCATCTATTTATTTGACAGACAGAGATTGATTACAAGTAGGCAAGAGAGGCAGGCAGGGAGAGAGAGGAGGAAGCAGGCTCTCCGCAGAGCAGAGAACCCGATGCGGGGCTCGATCCCAGGATCCTGGGATCATGACCTTAGCCAAAAGCAGAGGCTTTAACCCACTGAGCCACCCAGGCGCCCCTCAATATATAAAGGTTTGATGACCATCTCTTTAGCGGCCTCCAAGCTCTCTTGAGGCCACTGGATGAATGAAGCCTTCCAGCAGCCTTCAGGTTTGGTATAATAGTTGTTCTGCTAAAGCAATAGTAACGATAGGTCACTGGGAATTAGATGAGGGCAATGATCTGGAGAATATGTAAAGTCAAACTGGCAGCATTTTGTAGTCCTCTCTAACCTGCTTATATATTGGATTTTAAAACAAAAATGCAGACTTTGCTTGTTTCCAGAATTTTTCCCAAACAGATTGCAACTCTAAATGCGCATTACTGAGAAGTTCCTGTTCTTGACTTTGCTACTTTGAAGAAAGAAATGTATACTAGTTAAATCTGCTCCAACAACTTGGATAACAACCACCCAAACTCCTACAACAGACAAGATAAGGTCCCGCTATGAACAGGACAGTGAATTTTTGAGGAAGCGCTCACACTAACTTGTTACAGTTTTGCCTTTTTAAAAATCCAGCATGTTATGCCATTGTTTCTGGAATAGTTATAGTTTATTGTGATCTCTCCCTTTCCCCTATTACAAGAAGGTAATATTGTACCTCCTTGACTCCCAAAAATCCCCTTTAAGAAGCTTCCTTAAGCAAAGTATAGCATTGTACTTTCTTCTCATTCCTGTAGGACTTGCTTTATAACTGTCCCTATAAAGTTCTTAGTCAAAGTAGTTGGTAAATCTCAAAATTTAGGAGACAGATGGAGTTGAAATTAATTATGCATTTTCCCCCTGTATCTTCTTTTTTACTTTCTGTAACATCAGGTTGTAGAAAAACTTACTAAACACACCTTGATTTGTTATAG
Source organism: Mellivora capensis (assembly GCA_004024625.1). Classification (NCBI taxonomy): domain Eukaryota; kingdom Metazoa; phylum Chordata; class Mammalia; order Carnivora; family Mustelidae; genus Mellivora; species Mellivora capensis. Next base: position 94,738 of record PISX010002477.1, on the reverse strand, counting down.
GAGACCCCAAGAATTATTTTTGAGGTTTTTCATGTCATTTGATCTGATTTTGTTATTGGTATTTCTTAAAAGAATCAGGGGGAAATAGAAAGTTTCCAAATTTATTTGGAAATAAAATTTATGCCATTAGAAATAACCACTTATTCACCTTTTTTCCAAAAAGATGTCTTACTGTTTTCTTTGGGTGAGTGTAGTAGGCTAAAGGCAAACTTCGCTATCTAGCACGTATTTGCTAAAAATGATAGAAGCTTATGGAATTCTAGAGAATAATTAGTTCCCACTAAACATCTTTAATACATACATTTCTAGCATGGACAGTAGTCTCATATTTGAGTAACACCTTAGTTTGCTATTGCTGTATAACGAATTACCACAAACATAGCCTAAAACAAAACATACTTATTGCCTTATTACCTTATCACCAGTTTCCATGGGTCAAGAGTCTGCGCACAGCTTAGGTAGTCCCTCATCTCAGGGTCTCACAAGGCTATAATCAGCAATTTGTCCAGGCTGCATTCTGTTCTGGAGTTCTGAGTCCTCTTGCAAACTCTTGTGATTATTGGCAGAATTGAGTTCCCTATAGCTTTAAGACTAAGGTTCTGGCTTTCTTAAAGCTAGCTGTCAGCCAGGGGCCCTGCTTAGCTCCTACAGGTCCCTGCATTTCCTTGCCATATGGCCCTCTCATAGACCCCTTTACATCATGGCAGCTTACTTCTTCAAAGGCAGCAGGAGAATCTCTCTGACTTCTAGTCTCTCTTTTAAAAGGTTCACCTGATTAGGTCAGGACCACCCAGGATAATAACCTTTTAATTAAATTAGAGTCACCTGATTAGGGACCTTAATTACATCTGCAAAAGTCCCTTCACCTTTGCAATACAACAACCTAATCACAAGAAGAACATCCATCATATTCACAGATACTGCCCACATTCAACTGGAGGAGATATATAAAGTAGGTACCCCAGGGACAAGGAGCCTTGGGGCCATCTTAGAATTCCAACTACCACAAATATTAACGATGACTATAATGGAATATTTGTGAATACTGTTTCTGGCCTGTGCTTTCAAGGTTTCCTATTGGGCCTCTCACTTGTAACTGCCTTCAGGAATCAGAGTCATTGAATGACTAGAATTTCATGTTTGCCTGTGTCCCCTGGACACTATTTCAAACAACTCAGGTAGCCTAGGAAAATGGCAAAGTGGAGAGAAATTCAGGAAGTCTGATGGTTAGAAAACCAATGACAAGCCAAAATGCTTTTTGAAATTCGTCTTCTAGGGGTACCTGAGTTGGCTCAGTGGGTTAAACATTGTACTCTTTATTTCGGCTCAGGTCAAGGTCTCAGGGTTGTGAGGTCAAGTCCTGCATTTGAGGAACTGCTTAATATTCTCTCTCTCCCTCTTCCCCCACCCCAACTCATACATGCTCACTCTCTCTGAAAAAAAGTTGAAAAAGAAAAAAAAAAAAAAAAAGGAAATCCATCTTCTCTTTTCTTTACCACCATTGGGGTTTTTTTTTTTTTTTTAGAGCAATCAATAGGAGAAAATGTCCCATTGAAACACAGCATCCTGCTAAATTTCTGCTTCTTGTTCTATAAAATTATTTTTACATAGTGAAAAGAACTTTGGAGTAATAATTTGTTCTGGAAAAAAGGGCAGCATTACTTTATAATCTTTTTTTAAAAATCTGATGCTTCTGAAAAATACATTGAAATCAAAGTTTTGCTTTATTAAGAAAAAGCCAGTCAGTCATTAATCTGTACAACTATGGCATAACAGTTGTGCATAGATAATTGGTTAAGAGAAATTGTAACAAGAAGCTTACTTTCAATCTAACGGGCAGAATCCAAATTTGATTTCAAAAATAAAAGTCAAGATTAATGTTCTCTCACTGTTAACATAAAGTAGTTTACTACCATTTTGAAATTTTATCCTGTCAGTTAAGTATATGAAGCAAATTAACCAAAACATACATTATGCATATGGAGAAAATATTAAAGTATATAATAAGAAAATGTGCTCAATACAAGTCCTTAAAAATTGAAAACACAAAGTAATTTTGAGATTCATGACAGCCTTAGGGTTCATCTTACTTGACTGTGATAAATTTAGAAGATTATACATAGTTTGGCTTGTTGTTCTTGAATGCAGACAGTATTTCTTTTCTCTTTAACCCCTTCAAGGAGGATTTGAATTTTGCCGTTTTTGAATCTGTTTACCAACTTCATCAATCTTCATGTTCATGATCACCTGAATCTTACCTCTCCATTTCCCCTCATAAAAGGGTAAATGTAAATGGTGGATTTAAGTCATGTCACTGTCTCTGCCATATTTAGAACCGCATGGGTTGGAACTCATGAACTTTTCAAAGAAATGCTCCCTTTTCTGTGAAGGCAACCATTTGCTTTCTTTTCTTTTCTTTTTTTTTTTAAAGATTTTATTTATTGATTTGACAGACAAAGATCACAAGCAGGCAGAGAGGCAGGGAGAGAGAGAGGAGGGAGCAGGCTCCCCTCTGAGCAGGGAGCCCGATCAACCCTGGGGCTTGATCCCAGGACCCTGGGATCATGACCTGAGCTGAAGGCAGAGACTTTAACCACTGAGCCACCCAGATGCCCCCAACCATTTGCTTTCTTTAATAAGGTTAGTTCAGATGCTGCGTTTCCTCCGTGATTCCATTGTCTGAAAAAAAATTCTGCCATCTTAAAAGTTTTGACATTTTCATCTTCTGTTCTATTTCTGTTTCATGACACATAATTCAGGCATTTGACTGAGCTTAAATCAGTGGACTGGTTGGCAGCCTAAAAATGTGTTTTGCGCAGGAGAGGTTTGAATGAATTGAGAGGTTTGTTTACATTTTGGTAACTTTTATTTCTTCCCTTTAATTTTTAAATTGGAAATCCTCTCTCTAATGTAGTTCTGTGATTATACCTTAGGCTAAGTTACTTGCAACAAATGTTGGTCCAAAACCCCAATCTATCCTAATGGTGTTAGGATATTGGTATGGTGTGACTTTGGTTACTGATTCAAAGAGCAAGGAAACATAGCTAAGTTTCTGAGTGACGTGCTTTTTCATTCAAATCATATAGATATTGATCTGGAATGGCTGGAATCTAGACCTGTCCAGTTGATGTGAAATCACACACCACTTCCTAATGTCTTTACATGGTGCCATACAGATATGCCTACCAACTTGCAATTTGTTTCTTTCGTGGGGTCAAACTCTCAAGTTTTACTATGTCAGTTAGTAAAGCTACAAATAAAGTTGAGACTGTGACACCTAGTTTAAATATCTTTTCAGGCCACTGACTGCCTTCTAGACCCTTTGTTGGATATTCTGAAAATAGAAACACAAAACACACTCTATCCATAGAGAACCTGAAGTCGCACTCAAAGCTTGTGCTGTAGAACCTATGAAGGAACTCTGTGGACATAAATAACAAGGACGTATTTAGATACAAGCCGAACTAAGTTTTGGGACAGATGTTTACCTATAAAGTGCTTAGCATAGTACATGCGAGTTAGTAACTCCTCAATAACGGGTACCTGCTAATATCATTATTATTTTTATTACTTAGTTTTCCAGCTCACCCCAATAATTCTCTGGTCATAGAATACAACATATGTGGACCTATGTGAGTAAAGGAGAGTTGATTCTTTTGATGCGCATACAGACCAGTTTTGTGCTGCAAATTGAAGAGAGCCCAAATTTGTCCTGTGATGTGGAGAACAAGGAGTGATTTCCTTTATTTCCATATCCAAGTTTTCATTGTTTTAATTGGCACCCGGCCAAACTCATCGATGCCTCCAGTTGTGTGTGTCAGTGTGGCTGCCGAGAACATTACAAACTCAGTAATTACAAGAGACCATTTTCCCATTATTTTCTTCCCAAAGCATTTTCTATGCTGGAAATGTTATGAAAAGCTCAGAAACTATGATAAAAATACTATTTTTAAAAACAAGTTTTTATTGTATTTTCTTAACATGAAAGTAATATATGTTCATCACAGGAGAAACAAGTAAGCAAAAAGAGGCAATGAAAACCACCCAAATCCATCACACGGAGAGAACCCCCATTAGAGTTTATGTGCGTTTCCATCCACTTCTTTCTCTGCACAGAGACCTATATTTTTAAAAGCGGCCTCCCAGCACAACGTCCTATTTTATAATCACTTTCCATGTCTTTATTTCATGTCATTAAATGGAATGTCCTTATTCTCTGACGGTATGATTTGGATGGGTTCGATCATATTTATTTAACCAGTTTCAATTGTTGAGCATTTAAGGATTTTTTTTTTACTTTGATCTTTTCTTTCTTTTTTCTATTATATATAAATAATTCATTGGATGAGCAACTGAGTTGTCATTGTTGAGGGTTTTTTTTTTTTAATGTTAAAATAGCTAAATTATTTAAAATGTGGAGAAGGTGGTTTCGTGCTTCAGCAAGGTACCTGGCAAGATGAAATGGTTGCAGATGGCGTCTTCATGTGCCTTCAAGAGCTTCCTTTCTGAAGGCTCCCATGGGCCACAGGCACACACAACTTGCAGGAAACTCTGGGCGGGGGCCCTCTGTAATTAGACAAGCTCAATCATGCCAAAAGGAACTGTGACTGAGTAGAGTAAGTTGAAGTCAATTCTAGGTGGACTTACCAAGGGACCATTTTGTCCCCTGTTGGTTCCTGGGACAAATTCAAAGGGATTCGAAACAAATTTTTTGCTCCCAGGTGGATTTCTTTTCTTAATTCTTTCAGTTTTATCTTTTAGTACAAGCTGCCCTGAATTAAAATGTGCTTATCACTCCATCCTTCTTGCCAGGAATGCCATCTCCAACCACACTGAAGAAGTCGGAGAAGTCTGGTTTCAGCAGCCCCTCCCCTTCGCAGACCTCCTCCCTGGGAACCGCGTTCACACAGCACCACCGACCTGTCATCACAGGACCCAGAGGTGAGCCGCTCCCCAGCACCCTGGCTTGGGCTTAGATCATGGCTTTGGGAGCAGCGTAGCAGAAGGAGAGACAAGGAGGCCTCTTCCAGAGGCAGTGAGTGCTCCAGTTTCTCCTCCCTGGGGACAGCTTTGGCATCAAACCCTGGATCCCTACCTCAGGCCAGAAGAGGAACCCAACCCCTCATTCCCTGTGGGATGTTGCAAAGAGGTGGGAGGTAATTTGAACTGAACCCAAATCAAGTCTGTCCTACAAGTTGGGCAAGAGGAGAGTGTGTGTGTGTGTGTGTGTGTGTGTGTGTTAGGTGAGTATATTTTCCTGTAGCTAGTTACCTGTTTTCAAGTAAGAGCTGTTTTTCATTCTCTCATCCCTGCTGATTCCCTTTCCTTGAAACCTGATTTCAATATGTGGCATTTTGCACTGAGGCTGTTTGCATCACGGTGTTGATGAGCAGTTTTCACTCACTCCTTTTGAAGTGGTAGATAGTTTGTCTGGTTTCATTGCAGTGTTTTCATTATTTTTGTCTCGTGTGCTTTTAATTTTATTATTAAAATGTGTCCACAAGAAATATGATTTGTATTTCACATTAAAGACAAGCTTTAAACCTCAAGAGAATGTCAGCAAATCACTTAACTTGATCTTATTGCACGATGAAAATATTTATTAGTTTGTTTATGAAACTCCCACAGTAGGAGTATGAATAATTGTAACCATGTTTACTTTCTTCCATCACATTGTCACTTAGGTAGGTCTGTGATCTACCAGCTGGTATTATAAAACATCCTAGAAAGTTATGGTCTCTTGTCTACTTTGACATACACCTGGGGAAACTGATATTTCTTGCATTCATCTAAATGTGAGACCCACAAATCTGAATCCCTTTGTGCATGCTCATGAGCATCTCAGGGGAAAATGGCCATTGAAGGGGCGCCCAATGCACACACGCAGAAATCACACTGATGAAAATAAGTATTTGGACTATTTTTTGAAGCGATTACTATATCCAAAATTGTGAAGACTTACTTCCTCCATCTTTAAACATCTTGTGATCACTGACAGAATTTTTTCAAGGTCCCTTATTATTTCACTTGTGTGTACGTGTGTGTGTGTGTGTGTGTGTGTGTGTGTGTGTGTTATAATCAGAAAGGCAACTTATATATTTTTTTTCTAACTTGAAACCTGGCATCCAAATTGGGTTATGAATGAGTCTCTTTCAGTGGGGTAGTATTATGATATTATCCTCAGGGTCAGCATTCATTAAGCATCTTAAACTGTAGTGGAAAATAAAAGACATGAAGTCCTTTTAGTCAGAAGATTTTCGGTCTCAGGGAGATAAGGCAGGTAATGTTTCTTGTCTTTCTATGGTCAGGCTAACATTTTAAATGCTAAATGAGTGTTAAAAATAGAAATTTCTATGGGAACTCAGAGGAGGGAACCATAAGTTTCAGTTGTTCATTAAATGACAATTTCCTGAGTGCCTGTCACTGGGAATTCAGTGGTTCCTGTCCTCATCAAGCATACAGTCTAGGGCAGAAGAGAGATGCAAGAATATAAGCATTCAGAAGATGACGCGGAATGTGCTATTACTACTTTTTATCAAATAGACTTCAAAGTTTAGACAGCATTGAAATGAAATCTTAAGAAGTCACTTACATGAATAGAGGGCATTCCAAGCAGAAGAAAGGTTCACAGGGTAGCAAGGTAATAAGGATTGGGAAGAACAGGATGTTAGCAATCAGGATAGCTGGGTGAGCTGCCTCTTTGCCTTGCCATTTATCTTGTGGATATTTTTAATATCCTCACCAATAAAATGGGACAGTACTATTGCTGAATGAACTTTTCCTCCCAACCTCCTATTCTTACATAGAGACACGATAAAACAATATTTGTAGAGACTCTTTGAGGAGCATAAAGCAATGTGCATATATTATCATTTAATTCAATAAATATTGAGTGCCCTCTGGGTGTCTTGCCTTAAAACCACAGTTCTACACATTATTATAGCAATTCTAGCATTTACCTGTGAGGGCCAAGATTGAGAGCTTCCTCATGCTAGATACTTAAACACATTTGCCAAAATGACCTGCGCTGGGTTGAACCGGAGTGGACCTCCTTAGCCTTCAGAACAATGAGCTTTGATCTCCTATTCATACCATAAAAAAAATGTTTGTGAGGAAAAGAGAAAGGTGCCTAGTTTAAGAATTATGGAATACCAAAGATTCTTTGTTTTCACCAGAATTCAAGATGGTTCCCAGCATCCTCGGTTCTCCTTTCTGGAAAATCTACTCAGGTACCCATTCTTACTGCACCCTGCACCCCTCTTAGTGGTCCAGTAAAGGGAGTTGGAGTAATTTAGATGAAACTCTTCATTGGTGTCCTTGTGGCAAGAATCACAGAGTGGAGATGGGCTAACACGAGACATTTTGGGGCTGAGATACTTTTTAAAGTTGGTACTGAGCCTCTCTCTAAGAAATATTTGCTGCAGATGCCATATTGCTCTTTATTCTTCTCTGAACCAGATGGAAAGCTAATGCTTGGAATGAGATCACAAGATTAAGTTGATGTTTTAGGAAGATGATCCAAACTTAAGGAGAGAGAGTCTGACTGAATAAGCCAGTGTGGAGTAAATGTGATGTGTACATAAAGGAGCCTTCAACCTCGATGTTCCTTTTACTGTAAAGAGTTTCCATAACCCAAATCAGTAAATCATTAGAGAATCCATATAGACAGTCAAACTTCAAAGGGCTTGGAAGAAGAGAAAGTTGTGTCCTTTATCAGGGTCCTGGGGCACAGGGACAGGGGAAGCTGTTTCCTACACCGTTGCTCAGAATCACATATGTTCACCTCTGCATACCATCCAGATTACAAGACTTCTGCTGCCTCCTTTAAAAACTTCTTAACATTTCTCTTGAGAATACCTTGACCAGACAAACACCAGTTTGTAAGCAGTAACTGTGTAATAGATCTCAAAACCCAGGCCAGAGGTGATATTTTAACAGACCTACAGCAAAACAAGGTCAACTCACTTTTAAAAAAAAAAAAAAAGGCCCTATTTTTTACTACAAACATAAGGCATATTTGGACATTTGGTGGACACTTGTTACAAAGGAAACCTCTCTTTGAAATTGCGAAGTAAATGCAAAAAAAAAAGAAAAAAAATAGGGCCTTGTAGCAAGGCAGCATTGCAGCATGGGTAAGGATAGAAGTGGTGAAACGGACCAGTGTTGGAACTCTGTCTCCACCACCGTTACTGGCTGTGTGAACCTTGTACACTGCTTTACTTCTCTAAATCATAAGTTCCTCATCTATAAATTGGAGATTATAATCTCTACCTCAAGAGATTCATATTATCTAATGAGCAAATGAAATCATGTATTTGCAATTTGTTTGCACAGTGCCTGGAAGTAGAATATGTACTCAAATCATGCAAACAAGTAAATCACCCATTTTCACCCAGGATTTGAAAATATTCTGCTGTCCCTACAACATTTTGTCCATCCCAAGACCAGCTCAAGTATGATTTTCTACACAAAGACCCCTTAGCTCCATGTAGGCTGTCATCATTTCACACTCCTTGAAGTCCCAAAGTCTTTCATGCCCAGCGTCTTGCTTTGCAAGTTAATACATGTGTCTTGTCACTGTTCTAGAATGGAACCTTTGAAAGGGAGGATCTATAACTTACACTTTTTGTTATCTTCATTGTTTCTCATGCAATGAATTTTGTGCTCAAATATTGGTTGAATAAATAAAATGTATCCACATTGCACATCAATGTACACAGAAAACATTCATCCCTTCCTTGACGCTGACAAGATTGTATTGCTTCAGAAGAACTAAAGAGTGATGAATGTATAATAGTTAAGGCAGGACTTCTTTATAAAGAATGTCCAAGATGGGGAAGAACGATGGCCTTCCAGCCAAAGAAAGCTTTTGTTAAGATTATATGAGTAAAACTTTCACATAAAAGTTGTGCTTTTTCTTGGTTTCTGCTATTCTAATCACTTCTCTATGTACATCATGAAGGTAGTTGGTTTCTTGAAACAAATCCCCTCTTGGATACTGGCTTTCTTTGAGGCTCTGATAAGTCACTTAACCCTGTGACCTCAGTTTGGCCATCTGTATCGTGGAGATAATCCTTGGTCATCTATATAGTTAAAATTAGGTAAAGGGGTGAAAGCATTTTGGAATATCCTGGGCAGTGGAGGAGACATCATGTTTCCATGAAACCATGTATGTCATTATACATTATTAAAATTACTATGTACTCGAAGCTGAAAGATTAGGCTTTTGAAGACTTTCTTTTATCAGCACTTAAAATTTCAACCATAATAAAGTATTTAATCACAACAGTTTGCTTTACTCATGATAATTGAAAAAAATCTTTGTTCTTCCCTTTGCTTTTTTAAGAGTGACAAGGTTGTTGGATGATTTGAAGGGTCTAATTCCTTTTATGGGAATTATTTGGAGCAATCGTGACATTTTAGAGTCTCTTGGAATTTTGTCTTCTTGAAACTTAGGTGTCTGCCTGAAATCTTTGCTATTCTCAAAAACAATGAATGAAACTTAATTTAAGCATTTCATTTAATTTAATGCTCTACACTAAGGAAAGCAGCTCTGCTTTAGGAATTTAAAAGTGGGTAAGTGCCTACAATGGTACACATTGCAAGACAGAGGTTGAAAATCATTAGCAAGTAAGCACTCACTGAGCCTCATCTAGAACCACAGAATTTGAGAATAGTGCTCTGGAAATCTGGTCTAATCCATTTCCTGTATCAGCTAAGCATGTGTTTGACTGCAAGTAACAGAAGATCGACTAAACAGGTCGCATTTTTCTCAAATAAAAAAAAGTATGTGATTCAGGACTGGGATAGTCCAAGGGCTGAGATTTTATCTCTTAGCCTTGCTTTAGTGCATTTGTTCATCCTCCTGCTCTGACCTCCTGATCACAATGTGGCCACTATACACCTGCCTCACATCTGCATTCCAAGCAGAAAGCAAGGCCCACTCATTCTGACACCTTTTGTAGAATGTTGTGCAGCATGGTCTGAACTATACCACATGATCACCTCTAGCTGCAAGAGAGGTGAGGAAGTCTACATTATTTTTTAGCTGAACACACAGCCACTCTGTATAAAATTAGGGCTTTATAAGTGGGTAAGTGGGAGGGGAATATGCAGGTTAGCAGTCAGCAATGTATTCCGCATTACTCCTGCAGATGAGTGAGCTCAGCCGAGAACAGAAATCAAGTCTCCAATTCAGTGCCTCTTCCATTATGTCACTAGGTTCTACCTTTTTCTCCCCCACTGGGATAAATAAACTGTATTTATTTAAACAATTAATTTGTCTTCACATTTTTTATTTATCGAAGACATAACATAGCCATTTAGATCTTTTGATAAGCATGACATAACCCACGTTATCCTACTGAGTTTTTTAATAACAGCCATAAACAAATCACTTGACCTCTTTTTATTAGCCCGTGAATCCTTGCTACTGGTACAGGCTTTCTGTTAGATGCAAGTCACTTCAATGCACAATTTTTGAGGTCAGTGTGACTTATTTGATATTAAAATTGACTTGCACACTCCCCTGTCTCTCTAGGGATCCGTTCCTTTTTTCCACCAGTATTTATGGAGCACTACAGCAAGTACAACGTGCTCTATTATTTGCCAAATAGAGTGACCAAGAGAAGCTGGGACTCTGGCCTCAGAGTGCTTACCTCCTGTGGATGATGGGGCAAGAAAGCCAGCAGGTGTATTACTGTGATAGGGGAAGCTCAGGGTGCTTTTGGGGACAAGGGCATTCTGATATAGAACTCCCATAGCATTTGGCATTTGGCATCGCGAAGAGTCTAAATAAGCATAAGACTTAACGCCTTGGGCGCCTGGGTGGCTCAGTCGGTTAAGCGTCTGCCTTCAGCTCAGGTTTTGATCCCAGTGTCCTGGGATCAAATCCCACGTCAGGCTCCCTGCTCTGCAGGGAGTCTGCTTCTCCCTCTGCCCTTCCCCCAACTCGTTCTCTCAATTTTTGCCTCTTTCTCCCTCTTTCTCAAATAAATAAATCAAATCTTAAAAAAAAAATGACTCAACTCCTCTTCTCCCATAGAGTGCCTTCTCATTATAAGCCTGTGAAACAAAGCAACAGCAACAAATTGTGCTTTTTTGATAACTAGGTACTGAGGAATTAAAGACGTACACCATGTGAGCACAAAGCTAAACCACCCACGTCTTTATGACTCAAAAAACATACCCATGAAGGGAGTTTAGAAGTAAAATTGCCCCAGTACCAAAAATATACATAAGATATGCCGAAACAATAGCCACATAAACCAAAGATTTATTGTGCGGCTTTCCAAGAGTCATGCCCATTTCTGTTTGGAGAGGTAGTCAGAAGTTTATATGCTCTATAAACCTCTCTAAGTCCAAGATCCTCATGATTCAGGCTGGGATCCTGCTCTTAGTAATGAAATATCTAAAGGTCTGCGGTTAACAATATCTCCAAGTTTGGCCAAGAAAAACATACTTTAGAGAATTATGAGAATTAAGATCACCTTCCAGGAAGTGGAGGTCACCAGGAAAGGTTGGAGGAGTGTGGATTCATAGACAATAATAGAGGAGGAAGGAGAGGAGAGGTAAAATATGAAGGCAGCAGTTATCAGTAGATGGCAGGGCCCCCTGGAGCAGGAACCATGGCTTTTTTCTTCCTACCTGTGTCACTCAGCGTCATTCCTGACGTAAGGAAAGCACTCACCAAACATTTGTTGAATACATGAGTGGCTGCATGGATTGGATTGAAGATAAACAGAAAGTCTGGGAATAACAGGGAGTTGTTTCCATCCTCCGTGTGGAATGGTAATATAATATCCAAGTGCATGTCTTGGGTAGGATTTAGGAAGACGCACCGCCTAGTGAATAAATGCTCAGTACATACTCACTTTGCCTTAAGGAAGAGCTTCGACCTTGCCAGGCATTAAGAGAAACACCGAGCTTGAGGGGATGTGATGCCCTTTTTGTAGAATATTTGCTACATATTTTGTAGAATTTTGTAGAATGTAGCGTTACAAAGTTGGTTGTCGACATTAAGGGCCCGCAAGAAGTAGTCCTCTCTTTATCACCATGGCACCTCTCCCTTGCACGGGCCCCCCTTGATCTAAGTGATAGATGTGTGCAGCTTTCTTGTATCGTGTCTGCAAACTTCTTTGCCCCTTAGGAAAGCTTTTAACTTAGTTGTAGAACCCACTGGCGCTCCTTTCCAAGGAGCTGAATCTAATTTGTCTCTCCTGGCTTAGTGCAATTGAATCATCTCAGGGAAATGAGAAGCAATTAAGTACCTGTTGCTAACAAGGTGCGGAAAGAATCTGCCAGCAGACACAAGGTGTTTATTTATTATTGGAGTATGTCATTTGAGACAACATTACGTTGTCACTCTACAATAAGAAATGCCAGAATTTATTTCCAAGCGCGGGCATCGTAGACCTAACAAGTACCACGTTAGAGAGGCATTGAAAGACAAGCCAGTAGGGCTTGTGAACGTTGGTCAGGGTCAGCCCAGGTGCTGGTGTCCAGCCCAGTGGGAAACGCTGTCAATGGGATTTGAAGGAGCTGGATGGCAAAGAGGAAAGGCAGCTTTTGAGCAAAGATCCTTTAAGTCCCAGTTCAGGAAATTATAAAATTCATTAGCCAGATACTTACAACCAGCTATTACTGCCCAGCCAAAGGAAAAAACAGTGCCAGCAAATGTTTTAAAACTACAACTAAACAAAAGTCAGGAAGCGTGTAATTAAAACTGTACCTTTATTGTATTGTAAAGAGTTTCACTATGACATGGAAAATATTTAAAGGAGAAGGCTGTTGAGCTAATTTGTCTGCAAGTGAACTGCTTAGTGGAAAACTATCCTAAATTAACTGTAAGACCACCCACTGAGCGAACCTCATAAAGGCCGTGGCTGCTCAGTTTGGTTTTGTGTAACCGTTCAATAATTACTAGATAAATGCATAACTAAAAGCTCTATTACACTAATAATTTGTACCGAGATAGATGTGTGGGACACCCTGCTGGGTTAATTTGTCATCCCTGCAGCAAACTTCTAAAGAGAGCTCTTCTGCAGGGGAATTGTGCTAATATGTGGTCCCAAGGAGGACAGGTTAGAGCAACAAGACCAGTTGGCTTCTTAATCTCTTAAAGAAGTGAAATACCCCCAGGGTGAGTGCCAGAGAGAGAGATAGGGTGATTCACCACATGGGCCATGGGCCGAGATTTAAACTCATCTTGACAAAAGAAGCTGCTCTCCCTTGGAATTCCTGGCCTCTTTTTCTCCATCTCTCTGTCCCTCCCTCCCCAGCTCCCCCATCATAGATCCAACATAGGCACACATGATGAAGGCAGGGTTCCCAGCAAGGCTTCTTTAAAATTGTCTCATTGATGAGACTTCCCGGTATGGCTTATACAATAAATCATATAATCAGATAAATCCCTAGCCGTTCTTTCTTCTTGGTCTAGCTTAATATCATGTGGATTCCATGTTTGGACTCATTCTTTATTTTCCTCTTTTTGGAGTGGAGTAAAAAAAGTCAGTATTGGACTTGTATCTCCTCTTTATGTGGAATATTTTCTTCTATCACACACACACACACACACACACACACACACACATCACAATTGGTATTTTAAATATGAGGCTCACATTGAAGCTTCAGGGCAGGGTTTTCAACCTCCCCTATTGACAGAACCATAAATCATGTTAAAGTTAAGTGAATTACTGTAGCATAGAACTGTGGCTTTAACAATGTTTATGTAGTAGCAGCTTATCATCTGTGTAGGTGGGGGAGGTGCAGGGAAGGTGAGAATGGACACTTGAAATGGGAATGGACAGCCCTATTAATGTGGTCGTAGTATCCCAGAGAGTCACCCATTTCATGTCACCTCCTTTGTATTGTTGAAATTAGTGTACTTAATCACACGTAGAGAAGGTTGTTTAAAATGTATATTTCCAGGGTAAATTTCCAGTTGTCAAGTGCCCTTTCTTCATAAGAAATGGCAGTTGCTTTTTCTCCTCACGGCCCCGCACCCCCGGCCCTGGTCAAACACTTCCTTTTTCTGATGCGCAAAACACACGTGGACAACATCAGAGTTGCCAGGTTCTGATACAATAATAAGGGACCTGTGAACAAAAACTTCAGAAGGGAAATAAACCGTTTGACCTCTGAGAAAGAATTCAGAGGGGAGCCACGGAGCACAGTGCACAGTGCGTGGGCTGTGGGGTCAGCCAGCAGAGAATTGGGGCTCTGGCTGGCCACTTGGGCTCTGCATATACTTGTGCGACTCACTTTTCTTCTACTTGCCTTTGTTTTCCCACCTGTACAAAACGTTAAAACATGAGGAGGCAGAGGAAGTGAAATGACATATGGAAAGGGCTGGGAACTGTCATAAGTACAATGACTAAATGTTCCCTACCTCTGCAATGACTTCTTTTATCCTCATACCTGCATGTGCTTTCTTTGCATGTGATTCTCTGGAGAGAGTCATCTCCTTCATTCCTCCATCCTCATCCCCAGCCTACTCTTCCCACCTGCTCCTGTGGGTCTGGAAGGAATGTGTATTTCTCCTCTCTGGGAGGAGCCACAGATGCCCAGAGGAGGACATGTGGTCTCAGGGAAGTGAGGCAGCCTGGTTACCCCATCTCACTGCTCTTGCCTGATTGGAGAACAGGGGCATCTGCTCAGTGGGACAAGTAAATAGCTCCCTCCCCTGATAGCTAGCCCTTCAGCCATGGTAGAGACTTCTCTTGGCTTTGTCTTCATTCAGGCATGGTCTTGCTAAAATTAAGATAAGCACCTCTTCGGTTAACAAGAATCTGTTGTTTATAAAAATCAATTCAGCAGGTAATTATTGAGCATTTACCGTCTGCCAAGCATGGTGCTAGGCCCTAATGAACAAACCAGATGAGTCTTGCTCCTGCAGTCTAGACGAACAGGTAGATAGGAAACAAATCATTATCATTATGATGAGATTAATGAACAGTGAAGTCAAGAAAGGGATAATCGAGTATTTGAAGTACTTGTGGGGGTTTGGATTTATGTGTGTCAGTTTGTGTCAGTCCTTTCCATTGGCATGCGATACGAACTTAGAAAAGCTTGGCATCCCTGAGGGATATCTACAGATCTTCCCAAATCTCCCAGTTCCTGAACACTACAGTAAAAGTTGCAAACTTGTTGCAGAGCCGGTCATGAATGCTTTGAAGATATGTTCATATAGACTCTTTCAAGTGAAATATTCTTATGAGTAAAAGAAATCAACCAAATTCCTTCACCATCCCTCTACTCCCCCAAAAGAAAATCATGGATTGGTGCTTATAACTAGAAAGTCTGAGGGTGGATGGCTTCAGTTAGAGCTGGATCCAGGTGATACCCTCAGAAATCTGTATGTGTTGTTCTCTCCCTCAGCTCTGCTGTCTTCTGTGTGAATTTCATTCTTAGGCTGAATCCCCTCAGACTGTGGCATTAATGATGTGGGCAGCTCCAGGCTAGATTCCCACCAATGTAACAATCCCAAGGGTGAAAGAGAATAGCCTTTTCACAGTAGATCTGGGTAGGGCTCGACTACTGGATGCTTATGGCTCTGATTGTCCTGGTCTGGGTCCTTTGCTTGGGTCACTAAATCCTTATGTTTAAAAGATAAAGGGGTTTCTCACTCGTGTGGCCTGGGTTACATACCTACCTGCCGAGCCGGGGATAGGGTTGAGGCCACTCTAACTACCTAGGCTAGAGCTGAGGGAAGGATAGGTGCCCCCCCAAAACCATGAGAGCTCTGTTTCCAGAGGGAATGGTGAAGAACTGCTGGACAGACAGAACTACTAGCTGTCCACTGCAGGAGATAAGAACAAAGCTATCCTGAACCTGGGGCAATGGGCTCAGCTTTCTCCCTTGCTGTAGTGACTGATTCCTGCAGTTAGGACTTGCAGAGCACAAGTAAATCAGGTACTAGAAAGTGACTGTTAGCCCATGCATAGGATTCCAGGTCCATGAAAACAGTCCAACTTTTGACTCCTAGTTATCTCATGTTGCCACATTACATTATATGATCCTGACTATTTTTCACATATCTCAATTTGTTCTAAAAAAAAAAGTCTAGGAATAGTAAATAACCCACAGTCTAATGTAATGTCTAGCATATGGTTGATTCTCAACGCATACTTTTTAAAAGAACGAGCACTGCCATGAAACTAGAATTAATTCTGATCCTGAGAAAAATCTTTTGGGGGGGGGGGCTATTTTATCCAATTTATAGATAAGGAAATATGGGCTCAGAAATGTTAAGTGACTTTGCATGGATTAGGATAGGGAGTGATGATTTCAAGCACAGAGGAGTTGAGCTCTAAAACCCAAACATGACATGTGATTTCCATTTTGCAGTAGAGGAAGCCAGGAGGCTGACACACAGAGCTATCTGATACCCAACCTGGGATAAAAACTTGAACCCCTGACTTCAGACACTGGACTAATTCTTCTCTTTCTTCCTCCCCTTGTGTGAAATCTACCACAGGAGGAATAAATCCTCCAATCCTATGGGATGCATTCAGGAAGATAACTTGGCATTCAGAAGGATGCTTTGAAAATAACCTCTGCTTTAGTAATCCTGTCTCTCAGAAATAGGGGCTTCCACTACATCGCAAACCTGACAATTTGGTGGGGGAACTGCTGCCAATCAGCCCGTGCTTTTATGTTTATCATGGGTTTTGTGGTTGTTTATTTGCTTGTGGTTTGTTTTGGGATTTTTTGCCCTTTTTTTTCCCCATGTCGGCAAACACTCACAAACTACCAGTAATTCTCCGAGAGGCTGAAGCATCTCCATGGACTTTACTTTGGAAATTCTCTTTTGCAGGACTGCATTTGTAATTCCAGTACACTTCCAACAGGCTGTGAGAGGACTCCCTGCCTATTTCTGTTCCCCTCTGTGATCACCCAGTCTGTGGGATTGTTTTTTTCGTCAAGCGTCTTGCCAGGTTTCTTATTCTTCATCTCTTATTTCTTAGTATTGCTTGCCTGTAACATAGAAGCTCAAGTTTTCTTCATGGAATGGGATTCTTGTCCACTTTGCTTCTTAAACAGTCCCTCTTTGTATTTCCAATCATCACTGCTGCTGTGGTATTTGAACATATTTCACACTAGCCATCATGGCGGCCTAGGCAAGTGGTGTGCAAACGTGGCATATTCAGAGAGGCGGTCCTGTCAGGATCTGAAGACGGGAGCTCTGTGTCACGGAACTTTGAACAGGCTCACTCGGGGATTTTAAAACTCTAAAAATTAGAGCCTTTAAAACTCTAAAAATTAGAGTCAAAGCCAGGATGTCTTAGAGACTGTGTCCAGAAATAATGACTTCATATCTCAGAAGTATTTTAAAAATAATTTCTTTTAAAGGGTACGTGCCCCCTTGTTTGATATTTTAGATTTCAGTGTTATACTATGGATCAATTTTACTGAGTATTTGTAACTGTAATCCCAGAGACAGAGTTCCACTGGAACGCAAAGCTAGGTGAGCATCAACATTCGAGTACAAACTGCGTTTTGTAGAGGAGAGAACTAGAAGAGAGAGAAGTCGCCCATATTTATAAGCCAAGTAGTGGCAGAAACAAAACTAAAGTCCTTTAATCTAGTTAGAAATTTTCCCCCCCAAATTAATAATAATTAGAAATTTTTCCTTAAAAGTACTCCAGATTGTCTTTAAAAACTTTTTTTTTTTTTTAGCATTAACATGTATGAGATCTCCGATAAACAACTCTCAGAAACAGACAGAATGATAGAAATTTCCATTGTATCTGGGTTTGAGGGGGCTGGAAGAAGACATGCTTAGATTCTGGATTAGGTTGGACATGTGCCTGGGTAGCAGGGGTCCACATGGTTAAGGGGGAGGCCAGTAGGGACACTCAAAAACTGTAGATCTATGTGAAAAATAGAGTCTAGAGGGAGATAGTCCCATAGTTCTAAGTTTCTGGATTGTCAGAGTTTGAGATTTAAGCAAAGATACGGGGTCAAAGTATACTTGGTCAAAAACAGTCTTTATAGGTCATCATATCTATGACCATCAGATCAAAGTTGTTGCTACTGTTGCTTTGTTTTACATTTGGTTGTTAAGGAATTTTTTTTTCAAGACCCTTATGTCATATCCGTACTGATAGTATCTATTCTTTCAACAATACTTAGTATCCATCTGTCCAAGTGACAGATAAGCAGTAGGCCCCTCTTACTCTTACTTAATACTCCTTTTCCCTTGTGTACTATCTAATCCAAACAGGTCTTAGCAAATAGGAACAAATTTCAATTTATTTATCTCCCATCCTCATCCCCATCCTTACTTATGATAGTATTACCAATAAAAGAAGCTATTTATGGATCACTAACCCACATGGTCAGGAACTATACCATGTGTCTTACATACTTTGTCTCACTGGATCCTAAGAAAAATCTTGAGGTATTATTAGCCCCACTGTACAGATAGCAAAACTGAGTCATAGAGAAGCCCAGAAACTTAAAGCATAGCTGGTAAGTGAAAGACCTAGAATTTAAATCTGTACCTATAGGACTCTAAAGCCCACAGTCCTCATATTGTAGCTCTACTTTTTTTGGACTCATATGTTTAACTTAAAATTATATACACAAAGATGTGAGTAAACCAGCCCAGACCGAAGCAGGTTAAATAATGGTGAAGAGGGATAATCAAAGGGCTGTGGTGGGGGATGGGAGCAGGAGTGGGTGAGGGTAGTCCAAAGGTACAAACTCCCATCAAAGAGAAAAAAAGAGTGGCAATGGATAGTTGGTGGAAATACAGAAGGCAAGCAGATTGTTTTGAAAGCTTCAAAAAGGTGAGTCTTCAGCAGAAAATAGACCAGGACAAGGATAGGGTTTGGTAGGGAAGAAGTGGAAAGAGCAGGGATCATCAGGGGCTCAACTCATGAGCACAGCATGGCAGGTGTCTGGAGGGTGAACAGGAATTATGTGCATCGGTGCCAGGGGCCCACGAACTATAGCACGCAAGTCAAATCCAGTCCTCTGCCTGTTTTTGAAAACAAAATTTATTGGGACATGGCGACACTTGTTTATTTGTGTGATATCTGTGGCTACTTTTGTCCCATAGCAGCGAAGTCAAATAATCACAGCAGAGACCACGTGGCCTGCAAAGCTGAAAACTCTTTGCTCTCTGGCCCTTTCAGATGATGTGTGCCAACCCTGGGTATAGATTCTAAGACAGGACCCCAGCGTAGGAAGGGTCTTTCGGTAGATAAAATTGATCTAAATAAAAACTTTAAAAGACCTTGCCCTCCCATCCCTCCACCTTTTTGTCTTTTTCCAGGAGACATTGGAATTTTATCTCAAACCAGAGGATCCCCTTAATTCAAATGGAATAGAATATACCAACTGTCTTGGAAATGCAGTGTAGCATAAAGTTCAGTTAGCAGTAATAAAAATATGAAGTGCTTTACCAATGTCAGATATGTTTCTCTCCTATGACATCCGGGTCTTTCATGTGCATCTCGGCGATGTTGAAGATAGGTGCTATATGTTTTGAAAACCTTGGCTTGCCTCAAGTCAAAGGCTGGTTATTTAGAAAAGGCTCCACCTCCTCAAGGTTGAAAAACATTTGCCAATTCCCCTTTCCTTGTGTCTCTGTTAAAATAAAATCCCATAACTCCAGACTCATGGGCTTTGGTAAGTGGCATGTCTGACTTACGTATGATTTATAAATTATAGCTATGGACCATTAAGATGCATTTCTCAGCTTTAAGTAAGCTACAGTGGTGTCATATACGGTGGTTTTGAATTTCTGAAGAAGCCAAGTACATAGTAGTTGACGATCCAAATAATTCAAATTCCATTTGCCTTTGTGGAAGGCTTTTTTCCCTTAGTACAGGTTTTTTTTTTCCCCCACTTTCTTCTCCTTTTAGAGTTCTGCCTTATTAAAATCTTTACTTCTAAATATGAGTAGTCAGGAGTTCTTAATGCCACCCATTGCTCTACAGAAATGGTTATTTTTGTCTAAAGAACATCTTACCGCTGAAGGGCCGAGTAGCTTTTTCTGGTAACGGCGCTAACACAGAAGCAGTTTGGACTCTCACCTGTTGCCACTGACCTAGGGTTGATGAATGAATGGTAAGACTGTGAAGTTTTACAAATGCCAAGGCTTGGGAGTAATCATTCCTCCTGTGAGGGAAGAAGGCTCTGTGTCACCCTGTCGTAAGAGCACACTGCACCTGAAGGGGGATTAGGTTTTATTTGTGCTGCTCTCTTGACGGCTTTTCATTGGAGCTTCCCAGACAAGAGACTCTAGGATTGCCAGGAAGCCACGTGAAATGGATCCAAGTCTCTGTCCAATCTGGGAGAATCTGTGATGGTTCGTGGACAAGGAATAAATCAATTAAAGCAATACGCAGGTTAAATACAAGAACGTACTTCGACCCATGAATTCTGGTTTGAGGAAAAATGCGGGAAGGTTATTAGAATTCTTGGAGCAACCTTTGCCAGTTTGGGCAAAACTGCTAAAAATGATAAGGCGGGATTACTCTCCTCTCTTTCTCTTTCCCAAGATTTATAAAAGAATGAAGTATGAGCTTCCAAACCTATCTGGCTATGCCTCCCTGATACTATCTTTTTTGAGCTAGAATATTTGTCTATAAGTCCTCCTCCCTATGGAGGACTCAGACCAAGAGTCACTTGGATCAAATAAGTCTCCCCAAATACACAATAATACAGTAATGACCTTGACCTTCTCCTTCCCCAGTCCTCATTCTGCTTTAAGGGAGAAAGCATTTTTAAGTTAAAAATAAAAACACATATTGTGCTGAATTTTTAGCTTTTTCTCTTTCAAACTAAAACCAAGAAAATCTTTTTAAAGAAGTGGGGCGAGGGACGGGGGCAGAGTACAAACAAGTAAACCAACCTGCCTGACCTGCTTTCTTCTTTTTAAGCATCCAGTAATATGATCATTTTGTAATAAATAACTGAGCTCCTACCCCCTTTGGGAAATTCTGGCTCCCCGTTTCTTGAATTGTGGCTACTTTGTTCAGAAGGTGTAGGCGGTGCCATTCTAGCCAGAGAAACCAGATCCAATTTCCTTCCTTCTCATTTGCATTGTTTGTGAAAAAGCCCAGCGGCTGTTTTAAATAAGTCTGGCCTGTGGTTAAAGTCTAAGCTGGTAGTGAGATCCACCCAGAGCGGAGTGTTTCTGACACTCTCCGCTGCTCCTGGCCTAGGGTACTCAGAGTATTAGACCCCAGAAGCAGCCAATTTTGTAGTGCCTTCTAATACACAAAATTGTATTAACATCAACATGGATACAGATGGATGCACCGCAATAAACTAACCACTTGAGAAAAGCCTTTATTGACTCTCAAGTAAATAATGCACATTTTAAAGGAGCTAAATATGCATTGACATAATGTGCTATAATTTTTTATTGTGTCAACTACTCACAGCACACATATCCATAAGAGATGTTTTTCTCTGTCAAAAATTTGGACGGAGACCCTTCTTTGTGGGTTGCATTAGCACCACGCCAGATTCGCAACGGTAGAATTCTCCCAAGTGGTAGTGTCTCTTCTGTGGGACCCTGTCCTAAAGATCTCAATGTACATTTAGTGAATTTTACAGATTGAGTGATAGACTGATTTGACCCCAACGGAACTTTCTAAAATGATCTGAGACGACTTCGGCAAAAACTTAGGCACGATGAAAATGTCTAAGTCAAGCTAAAAGAGAAAAGAAAGAACTAGGAAAGAAGAAAATCCAAATTTAGATGTTGCTGAAGGCTGAGCTTTAGAGAACGGACGAACATGGGTCTCGTCCAGTAAAAGAGAGATACTGGCAGTTTATCTAGAGAAATGTATTTAATGTATTTAATAATTTTTAAGAGGTCTGTGTAATGTCTGTAACACAACTACTTTCTGTTTGAAGAAATTAAAGCTCAAGATCTTGAATGCTTGATATACCCAGTTCCACAGTGAACTAATGGGTGAACACCAGAAAGTCCAAGGCATGAGAAAGTAAAGGTTGTGAGGGATAACCCTTGGAAATGCAGACTCAGCGGTTCCCTAATTTGAAACTAGAGGCTAAATGATTTCCTGGTGCTAATTAAGAATTAATTGGTCCTTATAAGTCAGTCATTGCAGAATTAATCTCATATAGTACCATGTGTTCTTAGGTTTGTGTTAAACTCTGTGCCACAAGGAAAAGGTGAATTGTTTTAGTAAAATATAATAAAGAAACGAAGATCTAAAGTTAAGTTGCTAATAATGTTCTTTTAATAACAAAGAGTGCTAGGATGTTTATTAGCAGTAAAGGGAGGGATTCCAAGATCCATTGAATTCTTCCCCCTATCAACTTTAACTTTTATCCGCCTGATCTTTACTCAAGTGAATATTTTCTCTTGCATTCTCTGTTGGCCACCACAATTTTTCATAATTGAACAATCATTTATCACTTTCCATTGAGCACCTGAAGCACTGTCACTTTATCATTAAGGTCTTCTTGCTGGGGACTCTTGACAGTGGAGTTCCCACCTTTGTGTTTGACATGCTGCCCAAGTGGAGTGTATCATTTTGTTATGCTTAAGTACATTCCCAGCCTTGTTTGGGAAATGCCACATTCCATCCCTGACTTGAAACTATTTGGTCAAATGCAGGATGCGGGGTCAAATGTTCTTGCTACCAGCAAAGACAACTATACCATATTAGATGAACAAAACAACTTTGGTTCCTTAAAGCACCATTTGCAAAGTAAGAGGTGACCAGAGCTGTTTAACATCTTCGCTTGTGGGTTGTTTAACCCAGAGAAAATAACAGATCTCTAAACTCTCTGGCTTTTTGCCAGGTGGGGAAAAAAAAAAAACAAAGTTTTAAGTCGACTTGTGTGGTTCTTGATTTCTGTACCACTCTTGCATTCAATCAATGATTGTACATTCAACTAATATTTGTTGAGTAGCAAACAGTGTTCTGGGGATATGACAGTGAACAATTATATAGATGGAAAAGCTATTTTCTAAGACAGGAAAGACTGGAAGAAGAGCAAGTGTAAAGGATGGAAGAGGACGAGAATTCTGGTTTCAATAGGCTGTGTTCAAAATGCACTCAATTGTATGACTGAAGATAAAATTTTGTCTGTGTTGACCCACCGTTGTATCCCCTGACCAGAGTAGAAGCCCATCAGTGTTTATTGGATAGATTAAACGTTTTGTGAATGAAGGGGTCCCGTCAGATCATCTGCAAGACATGGACTAGGCTATTGCTTCTACTCCAAACCCCCATTTTCACTCTTTAAAAACTAGATGCTATTCTGAACCTGAAAGTCCTAGCCATTTCAATAGTCACAAAGTGCCCCAGAACTAAAGCCATCCCAGTAGGGAACAAAGAACCCATGCCCAGTGGTCAGTGGGGCTGGATTATTTGTATAGTCCTCAGCCACGCCTACAGTGTGTGATGGGGAGTGTGGCTTCTCTTGCTTATTAGTCTGCTCTACAAGTCCCTTTTGGTATTAGGAAAGTCTTCCTCTCCGAAAACTGGGCCATTCCTTTGTTTGGTCTTTCTTTGCAGGGTTTCCCTGAGTTTGAAGACTTAACCGCAAAGAGTAAGGCAAGATAAATATTCTCATCTGCTTTTATTTGAGAGCTGTTTCTCCAGCCCTCAGTGAGAAGTGAGAGCTGCTACCTTGGTGTTTCTCAGTTTGAGTATCCCCAACCCTTCCCCTAGGATGCTCTCCTTCTCCAGCAGATTTCATCAATCACCCTTCCAGTTCAAGGGCAAAAGTTCTCTCAGAGACATTATCAAGCGGCTCACATAAGTTTTTTAATCTAATGTAATCTTCTTGTACAAATAAAATTTAGCAGGGCTCAAATAAAAAGGAATCATCATTGTCTGAGTTCTTTTATCAATCTTTATGGGCAGAAGGCCCACAGTTGAGCAAGAGTCACTGCCTACTCAGCCTTGGGTTCCCCTGCTCTAACACTTATGCATTTCTGAGTTTGGCTTTGAAATGACAAAAAAAGGGGTGGGGGTACTGCGTAAACCTCCCATGTAAAGCGAGGCACCCAAATTGCACGGGTTCATTAGGTGATCATTTACTACATACTTCAAAAAAATTTCATCCTGTATGAGTCCCTAGAAATTTCCTTGAAAGGGGTATAAGAGCTTTAACAATGAATTATTGTCTATGGGTTAGCTCAGCATGAAAGAGGAACCATACGTGCAAACTAGAATTTGTCATATGTAATGTCAGTTAAATCAGGTCTAATCTACCAAATACATTTTTTATTGCTTGCTTCATTAAAAAGGCTCTTAAGGTAATGAATAATCTTCAGCTTCACCAAGGATTATTAATGCCTATATAACTCATGTCCACTGAAAATGGAAAGACAGCCTGAAACCCTACGCTAATCTAACCTCCATGTTTGTCTTAGAGCCTTAAGGAAGGAAATCTATCAGACCTAGGCAATATTAAATTCAGCCACTTGAGCAGTGCTGTGAGTTGGGTCAGGAAGGAAAGGAAGAAGGAGGTTGGATCGGGGCGTGGACGCTGTGGCAAGGCGGGACTCTCTCTTCATGACTCTGACCTTTTCTTTTCCTACAGCAAGCCCGCACGCCACACCGTCGACTCTTCATTTCCCGACATCGCCCATTATCCAGCAGCCCGGGCCTTACTTCTCTCACCCAGCCATCCGCTATCA
Source organism: Mellivora capensis (assembly GCA_004024625.1). Classification (NCBI taxonomy): domain Eukaryota; kingdom Metazoa; phylum Chordata; class Mammalia; order Carnivora; family Mustelidae; genus Mellivora; species Mellivora capensis. The sequence goes on along the minus strand of PISX010002477.1, from coordinate 70,092 downwards.
CCCTCAGGAGACGCTGAAAGAGTTTGTCCAACTTGTCTGCCCTGATGCTGGTCAGCAGGCTGGACAGGTGGGGTTCCTCAATGTAAGGAGACCTCTTTTTTTTTCCGATTTCTTTAGAAATAGTACCCGAATGTAAAAATAACAAGGGGAGACCTTCTGACCATGTGACAGGGCGCTCTAATGTTGTGCTGACGGACTGCAGACAAATGTCATATTTATTCTAGATTGTGGGAAAGTTAACTTGCTCTAAGAGTGATTGGCCAGGGTTTAAAAAGTGTTTGTGTTAAGTTCGCAACTGTCAAGTTTATGGGTATAAATCATCTCAAGGGTGAACCATATAACCTTCTAAGGTCTGTGGGCTGATAATTCCACCTCATGTACACTAACCCTTGGGCTCACACAGTGAACCAAATAGAAAGACCAAATGATTTTAAATAATGGTTTGGGGTGGTAGGGAGAGGTAGGGGGACGAGGGGGGCACAGATGTTTCAGATCAACTAAGTTGATATTTTTAAAAAATACAGTCTTCTAACACTTTAGATCAAGTTGACCAGTACTTGAACTCAAGATGCTGGAAGCACAGTTTATTATGGTTTGTTATCTCTGCAAGTAGTTATCTTTCCCACTTATCTTTGTATAAAGCTAAACAGCATTCAACAGCGTCAAATGAATGTTTTCATTTTTTTCTCTAGTAAACCAAATAATCACAACTTGAGACGATATTCCAAATGCAAAAGTGATTTTTTAAAATCGTGAATTTTATTTCAAAGCTGAACTAAGTGTTTACAGTTGGATAGCGGTGTCCCAAGGCCACTAATAATAATGACTAGAAAATAATGACCAGCGGAAAGCCAAATGTGATCTTCCTTTTCTCCTAAGGGCTACGCTTGAAGCCGCAGATCAGCTGTCATTATTACTGCCTAATTGAGAATATTATATCACACGGCCCTGTCACTGATTTTTCTTCCCTTGCAGAAATACCTGATTCTGCATATCTGAGACAGAACCGGCAGCTTTGACTAGTGTCTGGTGATGTGTTAGCAGATACATTTCTGTCTAGACAACAAATCAATATGGGGCCTTTTTTCTTTTTGCTTGTGTGTTCATTTGCTTGGCTTATTGTAAAGCATTCACTTACGGACTTTTAGCCCACTCAGAATAACACGTGAGCAGGTTTGCTGGCAAGAAAGCGTAGCATTCTGACTGTCAGACCAGATAGTCTTTGAAGAACAATACTAAATATATATATATATATAAGAGAACGTGGGTGAGGGGCTGGCTGAGGCCACCTCTGCAGAGTTATTAGGCTTACACTTAAAAGCCTGGGACAACTGGTTCTCCTTCACCTGAATTTTGATTCGGGACGACAGCCCAAATACCAGCTGTGATTATTGGTCGTGTACAGTGTCGCTAAAGTCCAGAGTCAGAAAGGCCACATGGGAGACCATGAAAGATCTGAAGTGATCACCAGCATCAGGCATCTGACTTTTAAGTTTCTAACTTTTTTAAAAATAGTCCTGACATTATCCTATATAACTGTCAAACTCCCGGTTTTGCATTTTGATCAAAATTTTATAGGGTTTAAGGCAGGTCTCTCTTCATGGGACTATTTTGAAGAACTTGAAAATAAAATGGATTTTATTGCTTTCTTCAGAGGGGAACTTTCTTTTGTCCAAGAGCTGTGATTTGGTTGTTCTAACATCAGGCAGCCAAATAAATATGACTGTTATGGCATATGCTTATATAATTTAAATCAAAATTAGAAGTGATATTTTTCCCTAGCAGAATTTTGACAGCTCAATTCTAAAGTTTCTGTGCCTGATGTTATACAATATGTGAAAGAAATCTTTTATGTTCACTTAACATATTTATTAAATGTTATATAATATCAACTTTGAGGAGTGAAAATAAAATATTATTTTTAATTTCAAATGCGTATTTGGGCAACATCATTATATCTGTGTAAGTAGACAGTATGGAATAATCCCACAACCTACAAAACAGTTGTGTATTAAGTGAATACTAATCATGAGAGAATGATGATGAAGGTAGCAGCTAATACAGAAGTGAAGCATTCCAGGCAAATGCTGTCAGGTTGTTTTAGGGAAGCAGGATGTAGAGAAGGTCAAAGTAACTCGAGAGATAAGTTTGGGATACATTGAGCATGTGTGCCTGACGCTATGCTTTTGTGAAATGCCTCAAGGACTCCCCAATGGTTTTTTTAATCTCTGTGCCCGGAAGGAAGAATTCATGCAGCTAGAATGCTTGGTACTTGTACGTAAGAGGTAACTAATGCATTGTCTTTCGTTTTCAGAAGCAGCTAACAGTTGATATCTGTTTCTTCTTTTCCCTCTGCGTGTTTTGTATTGCTCCTGCCTTCACAGCCCAATGGGAGTAGCCAAGGCAAAGTGCACAACCCATTCCTTCCCACCCCAATGTTGCCACCGCCACCGCCACCACCGATGGCCAGGCCTGTGCCTCTGCCGGTGCCAGACACGAAGCCTCCAACCACGTCAACAGAAGGAGGTGCAGCCTCCCCAACCTCACCAAGTAAGTATGGATGAGCCAAGGCGCCGGTCGCTTTTCAAGCTCTATTTACTGGAATCCTCTTTTAAGTCTGGTCCCTAACTGCATAGGCTCTAGCGATAGGCCCAGATCCCCAGGGATGGTGACAGCCTGAGTCTGCGGAGCCAAGACAGATGGCAGTGAACCCCACTAGTGGGTAGTATCAGTGACAACACATTTGGAAATGGCCGGGTGTTTGGTGTGGCTACGTGCCCAAGACTGAACTCAAGATATGACTATTAAATTTTGCACCTTATTTGAGTGGCTTTGAATGCTCTCCTCCTGATAATCACACGGCGTCCACTTGCACGAATTCCCAGTAGCAAAAAGTTCCTTTTGTGTAGCCCCGCCATAACTTACAATCCAAGAAAAACATACTTGATGAGCTATAAAGGCTGTTCACTTTATACATCAAATAGGTAAAAAAAAAAAAAAAGTTTAAATCAAAGTAACAGTTCAAAGGTGCGTACCTTGAACACCCACCAAGAGTAAGAGCCTGGCAAAAGATCAGAGCTGGTAGCCGTGGAATTTGCTTGGCCAGGTGTGGTGGCGGGGGAGGAGCCTGGGGGTGGGGAGGAGAAAGAAAGTATAATTGGATGGAAACAGAAAAGAATTCTTGGCTCTTCTCTGAATAGTATGGGAACATGTGATCAGACAATATGAAATTTCCACACTTTTTTAGATGATAAGAATGATGACTTGCTGAATTAGAAGGGTAGTTCCTGATGTTTCAGAGATGACAAAGGACTAGAAATAGCTCAGACACACAAATTTGACTTTTATTAGTACCTGGAACGATGTCAAAAAGATGATGGCCAGAGGCAGAGTTCTGAGGTGATGGATGGATGACCTAACCTTGACAGAGGGTGTGATAAGCACCTCCCTAAAGCTTTACTGAGGGATCAAAGTGTAGGAAAGGGTAGGAAGTGTGACAGTAATCCTAAGGAGAGCAGGTCTCCAAGGAGTTCTTCAAAAATGAGACTGGAGGCAAGGAATGTACTGAAGAAAAGATTAGAGTAGACCAGGGAAGAAGTGTTAAGATAAGAACTTGAAGAGCAATTACAGAAGTTGAATGGAGGAGAGCACAAGGAGGGTTACTTTGTAGACATGAGCTCTGGGATTGGACAGTCATTTCATTGACTATAATGAAGGATGATTCTAGGCCTCTTAGGTTCCTTACTCTCATTCTAGGGGACATGATGGTCTTGGGTGTAGGAGGTAGAGAGCCAAAGAGGAAAAATAAGCTTCTTATAAGTTGACACTGTGTTCATTGGATTTAATTCTGGAGACACTAAACTCCAAGATGGAGCTCCTTGTGGACATGTCTCTGAGGGTGAACTTGGGTTATCTAGTATTTATTCATTTTGATAACACATATGGAAGTGAGTGGCATTGTGCTTGGATTCTGGTATCACAACAAAAATATTGAGGGTCCAGGGGCAGTTTTGTGGGAACCTACTTACTTCTCTTGATAAGAGGTGGTTCAACACTTTCCAACAAAGGAGAAAACCTGAACGTCGAGTGACTTAGGAAACAAAGAAGGCCTGGTCTGTGGATCTTGGAAGCTCAGTTTGAAAAAGAAGCTTCTGAGAAACAGAGGCTCATAGGTGCGTCCTGCTTATTGTGCATTAATGTAATGTCTTCCAGCAAGTTAGAGAAATCACCGTCCCCAAACTCTATTTAAATCTGGTCACTGGGGAATACCGGCCTACAGTTTGGTAGCCACCTAATTACCTCCATGTGCCACTCTTCTGTTCATCTTCTGCCTATCTGTGCAGGACAATGACACAATTATTTCAAAGCCTTGTGGTAATACTCTAGCTATCCCATTTACACATTGCCCTCCACTACCACTGTCTCCTGCATTTGTAGTGCATTTTCCAGTAACAGGGATGGGGCCCCTCAGGCACCATTTAAGACTAGGGATACTGTGTGCAGTTATGGAAGACTAAAAGATAAGGACTCAGATCCCCACCTTTCCCATCACTAGCTGTGCTTCTCTTCCAATCAGTGTCCTCATCTGTAGAATGTGAGTGATGATCCCTGCCTGGCAGGGTTGCATGAAATCAGCCATGATAAGCACCACCACCAAACAAATTGGAACATCTTATTATCTGCCAAAACTCTGGCCTAGTAGGGTTCCCCAGGCTTGGATAACGATGAAATAGGTCTGTAGGACACATAGAGCTACTCAGCCTCTAAATAATATTGTTGGCTTTGGGTCCCTACATCTGGATTCCAAGCCATGAATTGAATCAAGTGCCTTGTATGAGAAGGTATCTGTCATCCTGTCATGGCCAGACTCAAGCATTCCTTCAGCATTATGGGAAGAAGTCTGGAGGGGGTCCTGGCAGATCCAGTTGATGTGGTTGCATGTCCATTAGAACAGGTTTGAAGATTTTGGGGAGAAGGAGAATATCAGGAGAGAGAGGCCCAAAAGTTTGATACCGGTAATTTGATACTTACTTTTTTTTTTTTTTTAAGATTTTATTTATTTATTTGAGAGAGCAAGCGAGCACATGTGAGCTGGCACAAGCAGATGGGAAGCAGAGGGTAGAAGCAGACTCCCTGCTGAGCAGGGAGCAGGGGCACAGGGCTGGAAACGGGACTCTGGGATCATGACCTGAGCAGAAGTCAGATGCTTAACCAACTGAGCCACCCAGACACCCCTGATACTTACTTTTGAACCATATGATTCTAGGAATGTAGGGCAAAACAAAATGTTCTGCTGTGGCATAGAAATATTTTTATCATCATAAAGTCTAACCCTTGTTTCTGGGCTTTTTGGAGTTTGCTGAAATCACAATAATGTGTCATTTCACAACAATATCTTGCCTTACTGTCTTTTCCTTTATTAATAAGAGTGGCAGGCTGGGGCCCCATAAGTTATAGCGTAAGAAAAGCCTTTCAAATAAAAAATCTCAAAGCCCATTGGTCCACACTGGGAAGAGATTTAAGAACCCCCCCTTCCAGGCCTCCCACACACACAAAATCCTCTTCCATGCCCTGATTTCTGAACCAGTTGATAAACAAAATAAAAGCAAAACTAAAGATTGGAAGACCAGATGATCACTTCTATTATCGGAGAATTTAGTTTATAACTATAGACGAATTTGCTTCCTAATGCTGAATCCCCGAATTACACAGTCACATCTCTAGTCACGGGCAGTGCTGGACCACCACAGGCCTTCCCAAGGGGGTCTACTCTCCTGTTTAGAGCCACAGCATGGAGGTCCAGATGGCTGTATGGCAAGAGCAGGACAAGTCGCCACTGGTTTCTACTTCCAAACTCTGTGGTCTAGAGAATAGAAAGTGAGCGGGGGAAAGGGACCAAGAGGATGTGGAAGGGTACAAATATCAGAGTGAAATCGCCTCCCCCTCTCTTCCCATTCATCTTGATGACTACCTTCTTCCGTTTGCGTATTCAGCTCTCATATAGTGAGCACCCGTGATGTGCCAAGGACTGTGTTAGCTGCTTGGGATACAGAGGTGATTAATCTCTGCTCGTCAGAAATGTGGGATCTGTGGGGGGAGACAGCTGGGAAATGAACAGCTCACACGAGGCAACACTGGGACACAGGCATGGGTTCTACAAGAGCACTTGGGAGGGAGTTTGGTCCAGGCCCAGGAACTCAGCTAAAGATGATTTTGGAGAGGGCGACTTCTATGCTGTTTAGTAGGGATAATATTCTGGCATTTTAAATCTGAGAAAGAAGGTAGAACTTTTCTCCAGAAACCAGCCTGGTGGGGGGAGGGAATGTCTAAAATTAGATTACCTCTGAGTAAAAATTTAGGGGAAAAAATACAGTTTCATAATTTATGTGCTTTCTTAGAAATTAAAACCACAGGGGGGTTGGGTCCTGTTTATCTTTGCCAGTTTATTAGAGCTCAACTTTAGCAAGAAGAATCAGGTATTAAGTACCGATGTTCAGCTTCCCAATGGTATGGCGGAAATTGAGGCTTTTTTTTTTTTTTTTTTTTTTTTCAAAAACACTAATTGTGGAACCTAGGACAGCCTTTTCTATTCGGGATTTGAGAAGACTGGCAGTAAAATAAGATTTAAAAAAATAAAAGTAGGAAATCCTGCCAAGGGTCTCCTCGATGACCAACATTTCTGGGCCTCAAATTCCCATCTGTTAACGGGACTACCACTAACTGCTATACCCACTCTCTCGGGCAGATCGTAAGGACAAACTGGGGTGACAGATGCACTACGCTGTGGACAGTTAAGAGTCCAAGGCGTAATTTTTTTTTTTGAAGATTTTATTTATTTATTTGACAGACAGAGATCACAAGTAGGCAGAGAGGCAGGCAGAGAGAGAGGGGAGGGGGGGAAGCAGGCTTTCTGCTGAGCGGAGAGCCCAATGCGGGGCTCGATCCCAGGACCCTGAGATCATGACCTGAGCCGAAGGCAGAGGCCTTAACCCACTGAGCCACTCAGGCACCCCCCCAAGGTGTAATTTTTAATACCATCTTATAATGAAATACAAATGGATGCCAGCCTACAGCAGAGGATGTATTTTTAACCTAATCAGTTGCCTTTGGCACCAAATATCCCACTTTGCAGCTGTGGCCAGAAAAACATGGGTAAGGCAGATTTGGGGAAGAATTTGCCTGTGAAATAAATACATTTTAATGGGAAAAATCCTTACTAGTGCCATAAAACAACAACAACAACAACAGGGGAGTGGGTGGAGTTAGCAGTTCTCTCTCTCAAGAACTTTTATATTGTGATTTGTTTGGAGAGAGATTGATACACTACTATGCCAGGTCTGTTTAGGATATGGTGATAAATAGAGATAACCTGTAAGAGTAATTCACAACGGATGTATCCTGTTCCCACTTACTAATGCCTTTGTAGGTTTAGATACCCACTGAGAGACTATCACTTCTTTCATTCATTCGGTAAATAATAATTGACCATGAACTATGTGCCAAGTCGTGTTCTGGGTGCTATGATGCAGCAAGAAATGAAAGAGGTTTCAACAATTCCCTGATCTCGTGGATCTCATGTTGTAGAGAGGGAAGAAAGTCAACCACAAAACAGTGAGTGTAAAAGGCAGGGATGATGTAAGATGGTGACATGTAAGCAGATCCTGGACGTGAGGGTGGGACTGTCCCTAGGGTGGCCAGAGAAGTCCTGTCTGAGAAGAGGAAATTTGAACAAAGACCTGACGGAAGTGGGAAGGTGAGTCTCTTCCTGGGACTGTAGGAGAAGAGCTTTCCAAGCAGAAGGAGCAGCCAGCGTGCCTGGCCAGGGTGGTGAGAACAGAATGTGTAGGCAAAAGGAGGAGGTGAGGCTGGAAGTAAGCAGAATCTGGGAGCTGGGAGTGAGGAGTAGGGTAGATAATGTAGGCTCTCAACAGGCCACTGTAAGGAGTTGGGCATTTGCTCTGAGTGAGACTGGGTAGCAGAGAAGTGATAACTCCCTAGTTTTGAACAGAAATACTTTGAAGGTTTTGTTGAAAACAGATTGCTAGGGGCAAGAATTAAAGCAGAGAGACCAGTTAAGAGGCTGGGTTTTTTTTTTTTCCCCTTAAAATCAATAATATAATGAGTGTCTTCTACCTGCCAGCTGCTATTTCAGGCAGAAGGGATGCAAAAGGGCACAGTCCCCTTCCCTGTGGACAAACAGTCATCCAAGTTGAAGTAAATTAGTAAGTTAGGGACCAGGAGGTCCAATGGAGAAGGCTAGAGCAGGGAGGGAGGTGACACGCCGTTGTAGGGATCTAGACACCAACATGGGGCAGTGCCGGTGGTGAGAATTATTTGAAAGGGAGAGCTGATGGGATTTGCTGATGCATTAGATCTGGGTTGAGAAAAGAGAGTGAGAAATCAACAATGACTCCCAGGTTTTTGACCTGGGCAACTGGAAGAATGGAGCTCCCATGAACTGAGATGGGAAGATTCCAGAAAGAGCCATTCTGGGCGAGGCGAGGGGCAGGGCCCAGAGTTTGGTTTGACCAAATTATGTTTGATATGCCCATTAGGTATCTTACGAGTGATACTAATTATGACAGCATCCTACCTATGAAAGCTCTTTGCAGCTTGCTGAGTTTTTCCATGTGCATCATGCATTAATTGGGGAGGGACTCCTTTTCAAACATGTAATACACTGAGTGGTTATTCCTCGGTGTCCTAAGAACAACAGCTGAAGAATAGGAGAAATATCTCATTAAGTTTGGGCCTATTTGTGGTGTGAGGATTCAAAATGCACTATTCTTTTTCTTAATTGTACTGTAACATACAATTTTTAGAACAGGTGAGTACCAAGATCACACTACAAAAATGGACTTTTCCAGAAAAGAAATTACAGATTGGCATCCTAGCCTAGAATTATAATGGAGAGAAAGAATGCTTTGGGATTATGATGGAAGATAAAACATGTGTATTTTCTTTTTTAAATTAAGAACATAAAAACTTAATTTAAGAATGCATTTTTCTCCATGCCATTTTTCTCCATGCCTTCTTAGCCATGAACTTTTGATTTTTTAAAACTAGAACTCTGTTAAAATAGAAGCACGCAATAACAAGTTTCCTTTATAATTTATTTTTACATCTCCCATGAGTCTTACATACATTCATTGTATGAATGAATATGAACCTGTTAACCAAGAAAATAACAATAATCTATGACTGGGATGGAAATTTTGTAGTATTATAATTAACATATGTTCAGTGCTTTTCAGTTAGCAACACTCTTTACATGAATACATTATTCTGTTCTGTCTTCCTAGGAGTCCTGTGTGGTCAGGATTTTATAGACAAGGAAGCTGACATTAGAAAGTGCAGATGATTTTCCCAAGATTATACTCCCATAGAATCCTGGTAGGGACTCAAATGCAGGCCTTCCCATGCTCTTTCTACTACCCCATACCTACCTCCTACAAATTACAGAGCAATGGGACATGATTTCTGGTTGCTGGGAAGCCACAGCTGTCTTCTTATCTGAAATTAAAAACAGCACAACAAAGCACTGAGCTTTTATTTATGTACCAGGCACTTCAGAAGTATTTTTCTATGTATTATCTTGTTTTAATTTTCCCAGTAATCCTGTGAAGTAAGTACCTTTGTTACCCAATTAAGTTAACTTCCAAGCCTTCTCAGCCACATATAGTGGCACCATGATTCATACCCAGCCACCTTGAACCTGTAGTTCATACACTTGACCATAGCGTCCTGTGGCTAGCTTCACATTAGCCCAAAGGTTCCGTGTTTTTGCCGTGAAAACCCTATGTGAGAAATACAGAGGACGACATTAGTTAGTGGGTCATCTGTACCTTAGTATGAATTGGTTTCTGTTGCTGAGAGTAACTCTGGTTGTCAGGGAAAGGAAGAGAACAGAAGATTTGGAGGGAGATTAAACAAAAACAGCAAAAAAGGCAAAAAATAGGAAATGTTGATAAAGGCAGATTTCCTTTATTCGCCAAGACTCCTGGGAACTTGGACTGTTGATGAATGCTTCAAAGAATTATTTTCCGAGTTACCATCCTAATAATAACACCTCCCCTTTCACCAACACTTTTCCTTAAAATGTATAACACATTGTTGAATCAGTAATTGGATTTAGAGCAAGCCAGTGAATGATATGTCACTTTTTCACAATTTTTAGATGACGTAAGGACTATGTTTCCTCTTTCAGAGAAGAAGCAGTGGATAACTACAAGAGAGAATGGGAAAAGAAAGAAGTTAGTGGCTTCCTTTCACAAAACACTTTTTCATTACTGATGTCTGAACTATTGCATTATTCTTTTTCATTACATTTTTAAAATTACAATTACATTAAAATTACAATAAAATCATTCTTTGCTGTACACTTCTTTGAGTTTTTATAACATCATAGATTTTTAAATTTTTTTAATTTAAATTCAGTTTAGTTAATATACAGTTTGGTATTAGTTTCAGGGGTAGAATTTAGTGATTTATCAGCTGGATATAACACCCAGTGCTCATTCCATCAAGTACCCTCCTTAATGCCCATCAACCAGGTACCCCCCCACCACCTCCCCTCCAGCAACCCTGTTTGTCCCCTATAGTTAAGAGTCTTGTATGGTTTGCCTCCCTTGCAACCAATTCCACAGGTAGGATGGAAAACAATTCCAAAGAACTCCCTTCTCATTCTTTCTCAGTCTTAAGTTAGTGTCTGATGTCACTTAGTGCCTGAGAACTCATTTTATGCTGATCTGTTTCCACACTGCTATCATTTTTTGTTGTTCTTGTTTTTGATTTTCCACATTGGTTTTAATTTCTCTACCACCTCTGCTGCTGTCTCCATTATATTTCAATGTTTTATACTCTTCTGAATTAGAAAGAGACCTATATACATGGCAATATTTTAATATGTGATAAGAGTGGCATTTCATTAGAGGAAGGGGATTCATTGGGGGAAGGGATTATTCAGTGAAGTCTATTGGAACAACTGAGTAACTGTCCAGAAAAAAAGAAGACTCCTTACACCAAAATAAATTCCCGCTGGAGGGGGAAAAAAAAACATACAAAGGTGAAGCTTTAAATACCACATAAAAATATAGGACAACTTTTAAAAATAATATTGGACTGAGGAAGATTTTTCTAAATAACACACACATACAAACTCAGAAACCATGAAAGGAAAGACTGACCAATTCTACTCTAAGAGTATCAAAAATTTATGCATGAAAAAAACCCATCATAAAGTAAAAAAGAAAAAATGAAAGTGGGAAAAATATTTGTCACACATGTAACATGGGGTTAAATTATCTAATATATATAGACCAATAAAAAGACAGAAAAAGGTCATAAAGAGAAATAGAGAACATTTGAAAGAAGTCTCGTTTATGTAGCATAAAAACAATACAGATTAAGACTAACATGGTATTTTTACATACCAGATCAGCAAAAATCAGAGAATACTTCGCATCTCTTGGCGAGTGTGTGGAAGACATACTATTCTGCACGGTTAGAGGACTGTGAATTGGTCCAACCTCTTAGAAAACAGTTTAATTTTTCAAGTATATAAAAATATGTATGAATATTATATATCTTTATGTATATAAATTTTAGATGTAAGTAATATAGTTGGAAGTGTAAACACAGATGCTTATCAAGTATTCATCGATTATAATAAAAGATTAGTAATAATCTAAATATGTAACAAGAGTATATACATTAGGTACCCCTTAAAAATAAACAGACAAGTCTATATGTTATGTTAAGTCAGCAAAGGAGAGTCCTAGGAGTGTGTATAGAACACTATCATAGAGGCGCCTGGGTGGCTCAGTGGGTTAAGCCTCTGCATCCAGCTCAGGTCATGATCTCAGGGTCCTGGGATCGAGCCCTATATTGGGCTCTCTGCTCGGCAGGGAGTCTGCTTCCTCCTCTCTCTCTCTCTCTCTGCCTGCCTCTCTGCCTACTTGTGATCTATCTGTCAAATAAATAAATAAAATCTTTAAAAAAAAAACCCACTACCATAGAGTTGGGGATGTACATACACATTTGCTTGTGTGTTGAAAGATAGAAACTAGACTGTCATAGAATCGCCCTTTGGTACCTTATCCACTGATAATGAAAGATACTACAGAGTTTTAAGTCTCCTTTTATAACAAATATAATTATTTTCAAAAATATGTGTCTAATGATCTAAAAATTCTTCTTTATATAACCTCAATCACTACAGTGACCAAAATTCATTCGTGGTGGGAGGGGTCCCCATAAAATTCTTGGCAGTTTTTATGCATCTAGATTTTAGCTGTACTAACCCAAATTTTGGATATCATAGCAGAAAATGTGTGATCTTTCTGGTAAGGAGTAATATTCTTTTTCCCTCACAGACAGCATGGAGCTTAGGGTAAGGTTAGCATTTTCATTCTCCACAGCCAATATTTGGTCCCAATTTCTGCTTTAGGAACCCACTGAATATATATGTCTTAAATCATAATTTTTCACAAATGCTTTTTGCAGAGTATTCCTACTCTGCGTATAATCTAATTTTGTTATGTTTACATTTGCAAGGGAAAAATAGAAAGGATTATTGAAACTCAGGCACTTTGATAGGTATGTTCATGTGCATTACCTTAATTTCATCTGATTATGATTATATATCTACAGAATTAGAATTGTCAGCCCTCTTTTAAAAAAATAGAACACCGAAACAGAATCAGGCTTCAAACTCAGGTCTGTTGGACTCCTGTGCTTTGTACTCTACCAGGACACATCCCGCGTTTAGAGATAGGATTTTGTGCATACACCTATCCTCTGAAAATCCCAAGACACTCCATAAAGAACTTTTACACTATTCCAAGAATAACATATGTTTGCATACCTTGCATTGGATGAAAAGCAGAGGAACAAGAGCACAGTAAGAGATGGACATTATAAAGGAGGGACAGAAAAGAACAGACAATGGATGATTCCACTCATTTAGGTTTCCTAACCCATTGGAGTCTTGTTTTTGCCTCCATTTGTTACTTTTTCAAGATGACAGAAATAACCAGTGAGTTTTAAGATTTTCTTCATAAAAGTAATATATGACAGTGGACTATTTTTCCCTTAATACATGTTGATGTGTATATTCATGTGTATATGTACACAGACACATATAAGATGATTGTGACCATGATGAATATATTTTGCATGCCATTTTCTTAATTAGTATTTTACACCTTTTCCCATTTCATAAAAATTTGGGAAATGTGATTTTAAACAATTTGTACCTATTCCTCTATTGGATATTAACTTTGCCCCAATCTGTGAAATATACTCCAGCATATTTTTTTTAAAGATTGTATTTATTATTTTGACAGACAGAGATCAGAAGCAGGCAGAGAGGCAGGCAGAGAGAGAGGGAGGAAGCAGGCTCCCTGCTGAGCAGAGAGCCCAATGTGGGGCTCAATCCCAGGACCCCGAGATCATGACCTGAGCAGAAGGCAGAGGCTTAACCCACTGAGCCACCCAGGCACCCCTCCAGCATATTTTTGAAAATACATTTTGTCCCCAACTTAAATAATTTCATTAGGCTGGATTCCTAGAATCGGAATTACCAGTATCAACCAAAATATTCATTCTGATACACATTACCAAGTTGCTTTTCAGAAAGGTTGCACCAATTTATACATTACTTATGAGTCTGATCACAACATTAACGCTGGAGAGGTTTAAGTTTTTATTTTTTGTAAGTGTTGGAAGGCAGATGTCTTGGAGTAAAATGCTCTCAATCAGATATTGCAATCAATAGTCCCTGATTGGATGATTTTGGCATTTTTCTTCAATTGTTTAAATATAACATATAATGGAATTTGGGGGAATTTCCCATCTTGTTGGCTAAGCCTCTCTTAGGGATTACTTTCTGGACTGCTCTGGTAGAGAGTGTAATTCATAGACATTCACTGAGGGATGAAGCCTTAAAGGGCAATGCATATTCAACTAAATAATATTTATTATGGTGGACTCTGTATATATAGAAGCTCAGAGATGTTAGTTGGCTTGCCAAGATCACATTTCAAGTAAGATTACAATCGAATGGATTCAATCCAGGGTTTCCTGGTTCTAAAATTCATTTTCTACTGATTACCTTGCAGTGCTGTAAAAACAAAAACATGACTTGGGGGTTTTCAGGTTCTGTTTATGTTTTTTTAAGATTAAAAATTACTGGAAGTTATTTAAAAATTATTCATAATGCCATTCTTCAGAGGTAATCATTTTATGTGCCTATTTTCCAGTCACTTTCTATGCATATTTTAAACAAAATTGATCATGTATGTGTGCATATGTGTCTATGTGTATATATAGTTTTATAAATTGTATGTGTATATGAGTATATACAGTTTTATAAATTGATTTTATTAATTTTATTTCACACTAGCAGCATGTCCGTGATGTCATTATTATTTGAAAATGTGCCTAAAAAAAAAAATGTGCCTAGTGACTGCAAAATATTTCAACATACAAATGAAACATTAGCTTATAAGATGGCTCGGGTTTGTTCCTCTTTATAAGTAATGCTGTAATGAACATCTTGGAGCATAAATCTTTATTTGTACCTTTAAGTATTGGTTGAGGATACATTCCCAGAAGTAGGTTTCCAGAGTTACACTGCCTTTTGAGAGGCCGCAGAAGCCTTTCAAAAGGGAGAGCAATCCAATATATTGATCTAGGTTTTTTTTTTAGTAAACCCCAGCTGAATCCATGGGCTTATTCCCTGTGGCTATCAAATATAACTTTCACCTGTGCCTACCCACATACATTGTTGCTTCTGATCAATATATATGTTCTACCAATCATACAACACACAGCATTTACATAAAAATAAATGACAGTTATAGAATTTGGAATAAATTTAAATGAACTGAAATAAGCCTCTATTCTTATCTTTCACAGCAATGTTATAGTCAGTTTAAATAGCCTGTCTACAGGAAACAGTCCAAAGTGCCTGCTTATGGCACAGATCTGGGTAACATAAGGCCAAAGTGTCTCCAGTTTATAAGTTGTTCTGATCTCCTTCTTTCTGTGTGCACCCATGAATGGTCTTATACTTTCCTTTCTGCATATTTTACCCCAAATCATGATGTAGCTAGAGCCCCTACTTCCCTGTGAGCATCCTTAATACAAACAGAAATACCAGCAGAGCAAAACCATCTGGCTAAACTGCCTCTTCTCAAGATTTTTGTGAACTACTGGCACATTAGCCATGTCATGCAAATTGCTACCATACATGTTAAGTAATGCTAATATATTAAAGTTAGAATTCATTAGCTTTTCAGGAAGAAAGCTTATGGGTATGTTGTTCTGTAATAATTTACTAGCAATAAGTAGGTTTTAATTTCATGCCCTGAGGGCTGTGTCTTTTTTTGTTAGTAACTTGTTTGTAGAGACAAAAGATTTACAGAGATAACAGAATGAGGTAACTGACTGCACAGATGTGATCAAAATAATGGAAATTCAGTGTGGTTATCTTAAAGATTCCAAACATCTGGATGACAACAACAATATCCATTCAGTTATGTGGGAATTTCTAAATCTCTGAATACTGGATCATGTGTAAAGAAAGGCTGTCTGTTTCCTTGGCAATATAATGATATTAATAACACTAACCCAGGCCCCATAAACTTGTCAATACCAACAGATTTCGCTAAAGGAAAAACACTCCACAATATTCTCCAGCATTTTCTTTGTGACCTTGCAAGAAAATAGTGCTGTTCAAGTTTCTAAGTGAGTTCAACAACTATAATGGGTTTCATTTAGAAATTAGCCAATCTGTTTCCTGATAGTTTCTGCCTTTTTTTTTTTTAATGAAAGTTTTCTCAGGGGGCTTTTTGGTTTGGGGTTTTGTTTGTTTGTTTTTTAATAACGTGATAGTGCAGTTAAGAAAAGATTCTAGAAACTATTTCAGTTGGGTATTTAATCATCTCACTATTCCAAGTTTGCAACTGAATGCTTTTTTATGCACTTTTCCTTCACTGTCAGGTGTCACTGATAAACATTTAATAAAGTTGCAACTTGAACACACAGAGATCTGTTCAAGTCTGCATTCCTGAACTTGCTTGGATTACCTCTGTCCAATAACTAGCACATTCCTGGGCAGGTGGTAGAATCACAGTAAGTCTATTTGGAATGAAACTGAATTTTCGACTAGGTATTTTTTAGAAGGGAAATCCCCACATGTGAGTACCCCTGAGTTTCTGAAAACGAGGGAGGAACCTGTAGTGTTCATGTTGATATTTAAGATATGAAGGGAGCAGTTTAGAACGTGAGTGAGGAAGTCTTAGTTGTCTTAGGGGTGTTTGGAATGGAAATTCGATATCTTTATTTTATAAATTACTTCTTTTTCTTAAAAGAAAAATAATTGCAATAGACCTTTTCCCTTTCATTTTCAAACATTCAGGTCTCTGACTCAACATTTTGCCTTCCCGTGCTGTATGACAAAACATAATTAGCGGTGTCCTGTCTTTTCTCCCTGCGCTCTGTGATTGATGCCTCCACTTCCGGCCTCCGAGCCTTGGCTCCTGCTGCTTCCTTTGTGACCCCCCCCACCCCCACCCCCGTTCCCTCCGAACCTGCCAGCCGGCGCATCTTTTACAGCACTGTCGCAAAAGCCACCCTATCCTCATTTCCTCTGTGCAGCTTTTCCTGCTTTCCAACCAGATGTCCCTTTTCTGTCCGTTAACATCTCGTGGATTCTTATTTATGTCACCTTTAAGCACCCATATTTTCATTTTTCTACACCCATCTCCCATCATTAGATGCTAGCATTTCTAGGATGGCAGTGTGTCTTGCCTCACCTTTGAATCTCCCATCGTGCTCAGCCCGGAGCCTGGCACAGAGCAAGCGTTTCTGAGAGACAGAGACAGACAAGGAGTGAGAGAATGAACATGAATCTATTAAATACATGGAAATACCTCTCTTTGATGCACTCTAGAGGTTAGACTCGATAGAGTTCAAGGGAATGAAGAAAGGGATGTTCACTCTTCATGCATCTGGAGTCTGACGAAACAGAGCACAGATCTCTCTTCAAACTTCCTGTCAGTGTGTAGGTCCGGCTGCCCGGGTTCACGGGACCTCATGGCTTCCTGTGTGTGGAAGTAAATGCAGAACCTCAAAGGTCATCAGGTCTCTCACATTTTCTTTGCTGCCAAGGTGCCTCACTGTGTCACTGACCCCTAGCCAGGGTAGAGGGTGGCCATTGCTCTCCTCAGGCAGTTGAGCTGCACTGGGAACCAGCCCCTCAGCCTCCCTGAGGGCACTGTGAGTCCCAGAGGGGCGTCATCCAAAAGGCAGCTCTCCCTTCATACTCACTCCCGGCAAAAACATCTGTCAGAATGTTCTTCCTTTCCTCCCCTTTGGTGATTACATATATTTTAGTGGTTACTACATTTGAACTAGATCTTGAATCTCGTCTGCCTACTTTTAATTTTCTAGTTTGTCAGATGTGGGTGATTTTAATGATACGGTTTTCAGCTTAAAGAAACATCAACTGACATTGTACACATATTTTAATATCTTATTATCTTTTTTCTTCAGTTACATCTTTTTCCTAAAACAAGGAACACTCCAAGCATTCTGTTCCAAACCGTGTGACCCCATGGTCAGTTGTTAACACCAGGGTCAGATTTGATTTTATAGGTGAGGGCTATTACAGACTCAAAATGGATTTATAGGAAAATATCATGATTCCTTTATCCAGACACATCCCTTATTCCTTCCTTTCAAGAAAAAGAAAACAAAACGTGACACCTTGGGGACAACAGAAGTGGAAATTCTGTTTGGCTTGCAGGAGGTCGGTTACATGTATTTCTGAAGGCAAAAAAAAGTCTGGGTCCTCCCGGGGGACACCTACCTGCACAGTGGTAAAGAACAGACTTAATGGGTGATCTCTGCCACTGTCCCTGACCACTCCCTCATGCTCCCCCGAGAGTCCCCGCTAGAGATAGATTCCAGCATTGTCAGAGGCCCTTTAAAAGTCTTGCTTCTAAAGCAAGAACTGTTCTTGAACCATCCTCCCAGCTGATCATACTGGGGCAGGACTTACACAGTCTAAGTAAAGGATTTTATGATTAGCCATGCATATGGTAAGTGGGTAACACAGAAAAATGGGATTTTCTGGATATGGAATCAAATTCTGATCTGGGATTTTCATAGTTATCACTGTAGCTAAGGCCAGACTAAGACTATGGAGTAATGGGAAGACATATAAGTAGAAAGAGGAAAAATATCAGATTAGTACAAATAAAATGGTGGAAGCTTCTAATAGTTCTAATAGTTCATCCATAACATTAGGAAAATAGTCAACGGTGGTATTGCTCACGTAGGTAAGATGCCTGCTTAAAAAAAAAAAAAAAAAAAAAGGAAAAGAAAGAAAAAAGTTTCCGCTTCAGAGGCAGCAAATAATCAATAATTTGATTTCTCATAGTCGTGTTTGCCATGAGGACTTTTACAGTGAGATTATATAAGCAAAATGATTTCCCTGTTGACTTTATCAGAAAAATCATCAAATGCCCCTGAATCTCCCCCTCCAGAATCCCCCCAAAAATGCCTATAATGATCTTCCCAGAAAATTATTTTCTGGATTTCATGATTTCCTGAAGCTTTTCGTGCATCATTTGATTATTGCTGCTGTAAATAATGCCAGAATTATAATTAAGAAAGATATGAATGTGATATAATAGCATAGTAAATACAGTTGTATATAATTAATTACCACATTGCCCCCTTTACTTGATTTTATATTCATGTTGAAAGCTCTTAACTGTGCATGTATAATTGATTTGCTATGGTATATGTGGTTGTTTAATAAAAAGTTGCAGTTGAGGTTTTTGTTCAACAGTATAACTCCCTTATTCTACTTTTTCTTTGGGAAAATCAAATTTAACTGTCACATCATTTCTGGAACTACATCCTGTTATAGGTGAACACTGTGCCTATTGTAACTACCATAATGGAAGATGAGTCAGACTTTCTTTCTTCCTTCCCTTGTTTTCCCTGTGTCCTTGAATTTTCCCAGAAGCTACATTTCTATCGAATAAATTTCCCCAGGTACCATTTCTTCCATTTGATGACTTGGGTATTCAAGAGATTCCCAGGTTTTTGTAGTTTTAATATCCCCTTTTTCTTTTATCTTTCTCTTTCTCTCTTTTTTAAATGCTAACATACTCTCTCACTGTTGCGCTTGTTTTAAAAACCAGACTAAACTTTGAAGCAGTTTCAGGAGCCTATGAAAGCATGAAAGGCCTCCTGGGATATTTTGAAATCAGGAAGGCAAAGTTTGTCTCGTGCCCAAGAAAGGCAAAATATCCAGATGTTAGCCTCATAGCAGTTTTGGGTGACTACATGATTTGTACGCTATACCTTTCAAATGGCAAATTTAGGTCTGCTAAACAATAGAGAACAGAACATATTACAGGTCTTCTCAGGCTTAACAAACTTGCTATGGTCAATGGAGAACTGTCTTCACACAGAAAGAAAACAAACAAACAAAAATGCCATGATCCCTAGACTCACTCAGCTTGCATGTTTCTGATATCCCCAGTATGGTAAAAACATCATAGGAAATCCTGCTATGTGTCTATGATGACCAGTGTAGCCCGAAGCACACAGTTCCACCAGGACCCACATTTCAGCATCTGTCATTCATCACTTAGTCTTAGTACCTTAGCATACTCTTCATGCCTTTTTCTGTTCCTTCCGACATACCTACCTATTCCCATGTGAAAGAACACTCTTCCCACCTAACCACTGAGAGGTTTGACAGGTTATTTCATCTACTAGCTTCCTCCTTATCTCTCCCACATCCTCTTTGTGCCCTAGGAGCAGGTAAATTCACTACCGGGTAATTATAGTCCATCATTTTCAATACCTAACTTTCCATGGAGACTTCTTAAACCATATTAAACTAAAGCAATAGGCTGACTAGAGCAATTAACAAAGAGTATTTTACTGAATTTTTAAAAATTTATGTTTCTCCCCCATACCAGTGAGTGAGAGGCATGTACAGAATGTGTTTGTGCAGAGGTATTTCTCAAATCTGTTCAACTTAGTCTAACATAGAATGGGATGGGGAGGAAATCAGTAGATTCACGTAGCTAGACCATAAAGTATGCATTTTTATATAGACATTTATATATACATTGTTTTATATAAAACTATTCCCAGACAGATCCTTCTAAAACAAACACTACGACAAAACTTTCTTATTAATAGATGTCAGAGGATCCTCACGTTCATCCTCTGTTCCATGCTGGTTTAACACAGCCACACCACATGACCATCACAGATCTGTGTGGATGACTTAGCTCTTACCAAAGATGACCAACAGGACTTGGGCTAGATTGGTAGAAATTTTATCTCTAGATGTGCTCAACAAAGGAAACAAGAAGTCTGAGCAGTTTTCTGTAAGACAGAAAATCAAAGACAAGCAGATGATGCCAAAAAGGAAAACAAAGAAATCTGGCAAAGGAATTTGGTATTATTCCCTTAGTTATCTGTGTTTTTAAAAATTGCAAATCCTTTTCATCTTTTAGATGGCTTGTGTCTAAGGTTAATCCAAAAAAACTGGGCCCTTTGCAAGTGTTGTTAAACTTGAAATTAAGCAAGAGTCTATCTGAAAGTTCTGGTACAAAGAAGGAATATGAGTAAATATTGGGAGTTTGTGGTAAAGAGGTGAATTGCAGGTCACCAAAAGACCAAATACACATTTGGATGTATAAGCCGATGAAACAGCAAAGCCACCGAGTTTTTTTCTCACTGGAGTGAAGCTCTCAAATATAAATATAAAAACCAAAACTATAAAAACCAACGACCAAACTTTCATGACCTATGAAAGGATGGTAAACTGAACTGTGATTTTAGTGTGGTATCTTGCTTTTCATGGGTTCTTGATAGTTTGTGCCTTAACAGAAATGTTCTAGGATAGGAAGACTACAGATGTTAATATTTTAAGCACATCTGGTGCTTCATAGAGATTCTAGATACTTTCCCGAAGCCTATAAAGACAGCTGGTTCTCAATGGTTTTCCACCTCCTTTCTGGAGAAGCCATTAATTCCTTCTCTAAAGACTCCTCTTTGATATTTAGCTATAGAGGTACAGGAATATCTCATGATTTTTGGAAGTGCCATAGTGTGAAAAGCAAGGTTATAAAATGAACTGCTCTCCTCCCCTTCCTACCTCATTTCTTTCTCCCTTGTGCTCTAAGGACTAGGATATCTCTTTCTGGCCCCAGAGCTCATGTTTTACTGCAAAAGTATACTTTGCAAATGTCCTGCATGTTCTAATTTGTATGCTGGAAGGAGAAAAGAACTCATCTGAGACCCAATTTGACATCGTTTTACTCCAACAGTCTTTAGAACCCAACACCCCTTCCCTTTTATGACTGTCTAAAATGCCCTCTCTAGCCAGATCCCTTTGCTAGCTCCAGTGTTTGCACATTTCCTTGTTAATCAGCTGTGTAGGCTCGGAGACTGTGTGTTTTGGTGTTGTTTGTGTGTGCAATCTCGTGCTGCTTCCTGAACGCATGTGTCCCTTCCCTTCACAGCCTACTCGACACCCAGCACCTCCCCCGCAAACCGATTCGTCAGTGTTGGACCACGGGATCCAAGCTTTGTAAATATCCCTCAACAGACACAGGTGGGCCGCTCTCATCTTTTCTGTATGTGGTGCAGCTTGTTTTATTCGCCAGGTGCATTGTAACTTGTCTTTTGGCACAACAGGCTGCATTTCCCAGCCCCTGTTCGGTCCCTTTTCCACCCAACCCCAACCTTCCCGGCCCTTCAGCCACATTTCCCTGTGTCCTCAGAAATCATGGAAAAATGCTGTCTGCGATTTTTGTGTCTCCTATTGAGGGGGTAGAGAAGGAAGGCTTCTGTGCCAGAACTGCTTTTGCTATGTCAAGAAAGGTTTCCCAGGGCTAGATAGTGTGTTTCCTCATCTGGGAATTCATGTCTCTCCACTTGCAACCAGACAGAAGTCCACCCCTGCCTGGAAAAGTCAGCTCGGGCTGCCCATGAAATCAGAGTGCATCCTGGGAATGGGGAACCAGCCCCTCTTCTGTTTTCGTTATCGGGTCCCCAGGAATCTGAAAGAAATGGAAAGAAGGAGTTCGTGAGTCCTATTAAGTTGCTGGTGTTGGCACAGAAATAGGTGGTATTTGTCACTGGGTACGCTGGCCATGAGGGAGCAAGGTGCAGTGGGGCGGGAGGGGATGTATATGAATATAATGTCATATGTTGAGGTAGGCGATTGAGAAAAGGTGATTCTCCTGCTCCTCTAGAGCTTGTTTCTCGTAGATAGTTGTGTTTTGTGCTAGTATTGGTCAAAGAGAAGAAATCTCTTTTCAAGGTTTTGAAATGGCTGCTGTTAGACACAGTGAGAGACTTTTGGAGTTCAAAGGTAGTGGGTGTGGTGATGTTTAGAAGTTTGCGACATGGAATTAGATTCAAGTTTTGAGAGGAAAGACTCATTGATTTCCTAATTAGACGGTAACCATATACCATCATAATCAACATAGAGTATTTTCTTTGTGAGGTTCTCAGCATGTGGTTTGAAAAAAAATTCTCTGAGATATTTTGTGCATATGCCCGGGTGTGTATTCTCCAGATGCCGAATTGGTAACTACTCATCTTTGTTTATAAGAGTAGGACCAGATGCTTATCAACAGGATAGATTTGCCTTCCTGGGTCCATTGGCTCTCTCTCAGTAAAGGATTTTAGTTTATTGCTGTGTCGACAGTGCAGGTGAAACTGCACTGCTTCTGAAACCTTCCTTACGGGGTAGCAGGGTCACAGAAAGTACAGCCTGGGAGGAGGCAGCTGGGAGGAGAAGGGGACAAAGAAGGGAGGGCAGAAGGTTAACTCTTGAGTTTCCCACTTCTGTTTCTCCTGAAACTGGCGTGTCCGTGGCTTCTGGGATGAACATCTATCTATTCAGGACCTCCTGTAAAATTGTTCCAGCATGTTGCTTATGTTCCCATACCTCCAAATGCTTAACTGGTGAGTTTGAAGTCGAATAATTACCTCAAAGGCACGGTCATTTCATTTTGTACTTTCGGCGCATGTGTTCAAGTTCAGTGGGAAGGGAGAACTGGGGACAGTGTCTCTATGTTGAATGATTGCTTTTCTCAAAGCCCCAGTGTGGTCGGGTTACTTCGTGAAGAACCTCAAAAATGCAGCTTGGAAATCTTCTGTTTGTCTTTTACATCGCGTTTTATTTATGTAATCTGTGATTCACAGCACTGAAATGGTACCCCGTGTTCCTTTCAATTTGTTTCTCTATAATGAAAACGTGTTCTATTCCAAAATGGCTTTGTTTCACAAATGCCTTATTTAACCCAGAAACTGAGTCTTCATGATGTTGACCACAAAAATTCAATTCTTGAAAATTCAGATTTTCCACGCATCTGGGTGAATGATGTCATTTAGACCCAATTTTGCCATCTGGAACTGAATTTTTTGGTTTCTGTTAAATATTTGGCATCATAGGGACAACAGCTTAAATGTTTCTTATCACAGTGACACCTGCCACGTTTGCCTTGAACAAAGCCATACATAATTGTCTTGGGAGAAACTGTGCTAATGGAATTGTCATTAAAAAAAAACAAACCATATATATCCTGAGATAAAAATTATGTGCTCAAAATATCTTAGTATTAAGATGTATATATTAACACTTTTTTTTTAAAAAAGGAACTACTTTCTGGAACCATTTAGAGTGTTAGACATATATAGATATAGATAAAAATGGTCATATACTTAAAAAATAATCTCCTTTTTGAGAAGACCTTAGTTCAGAAGAGGTTTTCTCCCCTACAGGAATTGTCTAAAACTTAATTTAAGCATGGCCTGCAGATTAGTAATTTTCTAAGCAAGCTTGCATTTCTTCTATATTGATACTTTTGTTACTAAAGCATGAAATTTGTATTAATTGGGAGGACAACGTTTGCTTTCTACCTTTAGAGAAATAAAAATTGAAGAGTCACCCAAGCAGATACTTGAGCTTTACAAATGCAGAAGTAACCTGCACATAAATTCATAAACAAATGCAAAGTAAAATGGTGTCCCTTTCTCCAAAAGGCCAGTTCCCAATGGAAATCTGTTCAAATGCCTAAATATCAACCTCTGGGAGACAGATTAGACATGGTCTCTATTTTTTCTAGCAGATAGAATTTGAACTACTGCATAGACTTTTTAATATCACAAGACCTTACTTTCTACAAAGTATTCTTTAATGAGATATAGCTTCTATTCATTGAGCACAATTCTATGTACCGAGTACCTAAAGTGCATTACCCAACTAATCTTTTCAGGCACCCAATAGGGTAGATCTAATTATCTCCACTTTGTAGATGTAGAAACTGAGACCTAAAGAGATTGTTCATTTTCCCATGACCATAAGCAGCGAGACGTGGAGCAAGAATTTGTATCCAGTTCGCCTGACTCTGAGGCGTGCG
Source organism: Mellivora capensis (assembly GCA_004024625.1). NCBI lineage: Eukaryota > Metazoa > Chordata > Mammalia > Carnivora > Mustelidae > Mellivora > Mellivora capensis. The sequence goes on along the minus strand of PISX010002477.1, from coordinate 45,616 downwards.
TTCTCTAACCACTGTGCTGCACAGCCCCATGAGCTGGTGAACACCTTTCCCTGCAGGTATTCAAACCCTGACTGATGATGCTCAGCTCTCAGCAGTACTACTGGGCTACTCTCTGCTTTTAAATCAGAGAATACAGGGGCGCCTGGGTGGCTCAGTGGGTTAAAGCCTCTGCCTTCAGCTCTGGTCATGATCCCAGAGTCCTGGGATCGAGCCCCGCATTGGGCTCTCTGCTCGGTGGGAAGCCTGCTCCCTCCTCTGTCTCTCTCTGCCTGCCTCTCTGCCTGCTTGTGATCTCTGTCAAATAAATAACTAAATAAATAATCTTTTAAAAAGAAGTCGGAGACTGCATTAAAATCTAATCCTTGGTTACACCCAGGAGAATTGAAAGCAAGGTCTTGAAGAGGTATTGGTACATCCATATTCTTAGCAGCACTGTTCACAACAACCAGAAGGTGGAAGCAGCCCAGGTCTCCATTAACAGGCAAATGGCATAAACTAAATGTGGCCTACACATGTTACTGCAATATATAGCACATATTATTTGGCCTTAAAAATGAGGGAAATTCTGCAGTATGCTACCGTGGGTGAGCCTTGAAGATCTGATGCTAAGTCAAACAGGCCAGTCACAAAAGGACTCCTTCTGTATGAGTCCACTCTCATGAGGTCCCTGGAGATTCATAGAGAGGAAAAGGAGAATGGTGGTTGCCTGGCAGCGGGGAGGAGGCAGGAGGTGAGGGGTATGGAGGGTGGGGATAGCAGAATGGAGACTCATTGTTTCATGGGTATGGAGTTTCAGTTTTGCAAGATGGAAAGAGTTCTAGAGATGCTTGGTGTAGTGGTAGTTGCAAAACAGTGTGGCTGTTCCAAAGTCACTTAAAAATGGTTAAGATGGTACATTTTATGCTATGTGCATTTCACCACAACTTTTAAAATGTAATCATTAGATAAACTCTAATGGCCCTTTCCCCTCTTAAGAGCATAAAATTCTGTAAAACAGGACAAGTAGACAGTTATCAACAAAATCCACTGTGAGTGTGTGCTGACCTCTCCGAAAATACTGTTTCTCATGCCCTCCCCATAGAAGGTAGTCAGACTATATTGCTTGAAGCTAAATGATTCATAAGGAAGTTTAAAAATAATGACTTTTTCTTATTACAGTCATGATACATGTTAATTGGGGAAAATACAGATGGGAGAAATAATAAAAATCACTTGCAGTCCTACTGTTAATATTTCCATATAAATCCATCCAGACTGTTGCTACACATACAAGTGTACTGCAAAAATGAGATCATATTATATACGCTGTTGGATAACCTGCTGTTTCTTCCCTTTAACAATATATTACAGCCTTCTTTCCATGTAAATTGGAAAAATTGAATATTGGCTTTTATTGCATCAATTCATCATCTGTAATGATTGGTAGGGAAAGATAACGTGGATAATTGAAAGCCATTTTTTTCTCCTCCTTCCCTTCCAGTCTGGTTTTTTTCTCCAGAGAAGTTCCTCCCTTCACTAAGACAGAGTTGCCTTCTTTTTAGCCTTAGCTAGCTTTCTTTCCAACAGCCTTGCGATTACATTGTATATTTCACCCCAGCTTTGACTGTGCTTGAACATTCCTGCCCAGTTATTTGTCCTGTTTTTCTGCCTCGCTTGTCTACTCTCTCTGCTACTCTCATCATTTGCCTCCTATCTCTCTGCATCCTCCATTTTATAACTCACCATTGAAATGGGGGGTGACCACTTCCCTGTAGCTTGCAGAACACCTGTGTGTTTTGAGAAACCTTGAATCCCCTGGCCCCACCCCAAATCTCTTCTTTTTCAAATCTGTCCCAGGATGGTTGATATGAACGTATAGAGAAGTCTCTGGGGCATAGAGTGTGTACTTCACTTTGGACACTATTAATGTCCCCTGCACACCCACTGAATGATATAATAGAGCACAAGCTATCATCTCAAATAGCAGAAAGCCAATGGCCATTTCAATTGCATCCCATAATTTAATCTGATCCCAGAAAACAAGAGCCATTAAGAGGAGGCATTTATTTAGAGAAAAAAAGTTAATATTTCATCACCAGGTAATAAATAGAAATACCAATTCCCACACAGAAGGACTGAGCAAAGAACTCATTTTGATTCAGGTTCTAGTTTAATCAGAATGTTCAAATAAAATGCTTAACCTGCAGAACTCCAATGAGAACTAATTCTTTAAAATGAAAAATGAGTGCAAACAATATTAAATATAGGCATTTCTTCCCTGCCACCCAAATCTATCACTGTTCTGCATCAACAGAATTGTGGTATCAGAAATGCTATTTAAAACCAAATTACCATTTCGGTTATTAGAAGAATCGCTTGGCATGGCATGGGCCTGATTTGTTGACAAAAAGGCACGGGTGCTGTAACCTTTGCTTAATAAATCATTTAGCTGCCCGACTTGTGAGCAGTGTGACTGCCTTTGCTTCATGAAATTCACACACGTATGCACAAGCCACACACTTCTCGCAATGCTGAAAATCGGCTGATCTGGAGAGGTCCCTGCATGGCTAAATTAGGGACATATGCCCCATTGTCTGCGCAGGAATGTGGGGAGGTGGCGGATATGGGAGGCTTCAATCTGTTGTCATTCTGTGTCATATTCCTGAAGCTCAGCTTGAGAAACCAAGGCATAGGCAATCTACAAAACTCTTCATAAGTTTCTTTCTTCACTTACTCATCATTTCTTACAGTATTGCCAACACCTACAGAATGAGGAGTAACAATTCCCAAGTTGTTCAAAGATTAGTAGAGGACACTGATGTAACAAATCATAATAATAGTAATGACAACAACAACATTAATAATGCGGGGTGATACGAGTTACAATAAGGGATTTGCCTAAGAGGCTTTGAGACCACAGAGTTGGGTAAAAGAACTTTCCAAAGAATGGAAGGGGCAGAAAGGCTAAACCGTTTTTCTGTCCATGTCTAACTCTGGTCTGATGATGTGGTTCTGATTATCATATCATTTACCTTTTTTCTTCCTAGCTTTAATTTCCACCCATTTATCCGTGAGCTGGTAAATAAGATTTTATTGAGCCCATCCTAAGAAGAGTGACATTTTTGTTGGGTTCTATCTTCTCCAGACCGAGCGGATAAAATTAGAATCCTTTCCTGCTGCAGTCATGTCAGCTGGTAGCTCCCTCACCCCTCATTTCCAAGAAACTCCCCCTCCTTGTATAACTTCCTCACCCCCAGCACCAAGCTCACCTGAGATCACACTCCAGTGAGCAGAAGCCATCCCCCGCCTCTTTCCCACCCTGCCCTGTGCTGCCTGCCTGGAGGAAGTTAGATACCCACAGAAGTTCAGGGAACCAGCTAGAGAATGGCAAAGGCAACAAACTGAGATTTCCTTAAATGAAAAAGAAAAAGAAAAAGAAAAATTAACCTCCCCCTCTAGTTAGAATTGGATTTGAGCATTTCGGTTACAAGCCCACACACAATGTCAGGTAAATTCTCATCTCCTCCTGACTTTGGAAATAGTAGCAAATTTTATTGGTCAAATTGATACTCTGCCTGCTTTGCTACAGTACTCAGAGTCCTCTGAGGCTGGGGCTATTATCCCCATTTTACAGGTGAGGAAACTGAAGTTTCAGAAGAATACATCATCCCGAGCAAAAGAGGTAGCGGGATTTGAACCAGTTTGTCTCTCAAATTTCTTTTTCCCAAATGGCAACTGCATGCTTAGTTAGTGTTAGTGAAATGTTAATGACCATTTTCTCTTTAAGATGGTCTAGGATTGACTCATGCTCTTACATCAAGGAATCAGAAGCCTAGAAATTGGGTCCCGTGGGATAGGACTGATGTTGTGTTTGGTCCTTCTGAAGACCTGCCCCAGTTTCCGATTAGTTCATGCATCTGTAAAATAAGACTGAGCTCATTCTCTCATCCTGCCTGGGAAAAAGGACCTTTACTAATGATGTTAGTCGGCATCTGTGAGAACAGCTAGCCTCTGCCCAGAGACCAGATAGCAGAGCAGCTGGGATTGTGGGCTTCCTTTTCAGATCTTGGGTGGAGCTTTATTCCATCACTTAGAAACAGTTTATGTGTTCCGTTCCTTTCCTTTCCTTTCCTTTCCTTTTTTCTTGGTGTTTCAGTTTTTCTGGTTTGGCTTATTAACTGTAGAATAGTCATTATATCATCTCTTGTGGTTGTTTTAAGTCTTAAATTCTACTGGTATAAAGAAAGTAAATGCTTGGCTCCAACTAAACATTCAACAAATGATAGCTTTTATTGTTCGGTTGATAATTAAACTCTTATATTTAAATAGTAGTTTCTGGATTACAAAGTATTTTCTCACTTGATCTTAAGAGCAACCCACTGAAGTAGGCAGAACCATTATTATTGTTATCCCCATTATACAGATTTAAAAACTGAGGTTTGAAGAGAAGACATGACTTCCCCAGTAGAGCCAGAACACAAACCCACTTGTGATTCCCAAGCCCTGGCTCCCTTCAATGTGCCCCATTAGGCAAGGTCTTAGGTGAACCTTTCAGCACATCCTCTTGTGCTGCTATGTGGATATGGCCAAACTCCGGATCTCAAACAACCATCTAGCAGATTAGAACAACCCCTCCCCTAAAGATTATAACCCCATTGATCCTTCCATTGAGCGTCTGACCAAAAGATACCTTCAAAGCCTGATTGATTGGGCACATCTATCCTCTGCACACCATTTTTCCTACTCAGCTCAATTGTGCCCCAAGGAAGAAGAGACTCCCTAAGAGGAAACTGTCTCTGAGTGTCGTAAGGACTGGCAGCAACTGCATATACCTCCCCGACTAGACCCTGAAGGGACAGGCAGTACCTGGTCTTTTCATTTGCTCTCAACTTCAGTCCTAGGTGTTGAGTAGTCAGCAACACCTCACCAGGATGAGTTACTCATGCAGTGTGCTTCTCCTCCCTCCGTACTGCTGTGGGCTAGAGTGAGTCCCCCCCCAGCCTCCCATCTCCCATACCATCCTGTACATTCTCTTCTGGTACACTTGGTAGCTGCCTCACTGATAGGTTATGAGACACTATTAAGATATACTTTTCAATAATCAGAACCCTCATCTTTCAGTTTTTAATTCAGCAGCACATTTTAGATGTCTTCGGCTACAAACTTCACTTCTGGGCAAAGTGAGAGCATCAGTTCTAGGGACTGGTCTCTTTTACCACCCTCAGTTTTTTGTGTTTTTTTTTTTTTTTTAAGTAGGATTTTATTTATTTATCTATTTGAGAGAGCAAGAGAAGAGTTGCAGAGGGAGATGGAGAAGCAGACTCCCAGCTGATAATGGAGCCTGCCACGAAGCTTGATCCCAGGACCCTGAGATCACGACCTGAGCTAAAGGCAGATGCTTAACCGACTGAGCCACCCAGGTGCCCTCTCCCTCCATTCTGATACTTCTGTAACCCTATTACCTTTAAGTCACATGTTTTAGTTTTGTTTTAGCCATTCTGTTTGTTGGTTTTTGCCTTGCTCCAAAAAGATTTGGGGAAGCTTCTTAGTTAAAGCAAATGGATGATTAGTGAAAGAATGAGGTGCCTACTTGGGATTTGACACACAGTAGGTGCTCCATAATCCTGTCTTCTTCCTCACTTGCCACTTCTCAGTATTAAAATGAGATCAGTGGCCAGGGACAAGGGGAAGATAAAGAGGGAGCTTGCACCTGAAATTTTAGATCTTATGGAAGAAGGATAAAAAAAAAATCTGGTATCCATTTAATTAGCCTTTGGGACTGTGGGGAAAAGGAGGCTGAAAATGAAGTGGAAGGAAAGCTTGGAAACAGAAGGTGAGAATTTGTGTAGAGAACTCAGAGGAGTGAGGTCAGAGTTTGATGACAGCCGTGCAATGAAGCCAGAAAACCCCAGCATTAATTGCAGAATTGCTGTCAAAATTTCCAGTCCTAGGATGGATCTTGATAATGATGCTTCTGATCAGGGGATGTTCCAGGATACTAAGGGAAATATATTTGGTACTCACAGCCTTATTTCTTTGGGCAGAACAAGGAAAAAGTCATGAATTAAAGAGTAAGACCTATTTTCACATCATAGCTGTGCCTTTCATCAGAATGATCTTGGATGTTACCCTTTAAAATTCAGTCCCTTCATGTATGAAATGAAGGCCACAATACCATCTACCTGATAGAAGAGAACCAATTAAGTGTGACTTAAGCCAATCAGGGTTCTTTTCCTCCCATGCTTGTCTCATCTGCTATGTGATGCCGGCAGGAACCCATGCTCTTGCAGACGATCCCCTCTACCACCCTCAGCATGTTGTCTGTTCATCCTCATGCTTGGTGCCTCTGGTTGCAAAATGGCTGTTGCAGCTCCAGACATCATGCCCATATTCTACTCCATTATTTCTCTTACATCGGGGAAACAAAGGCCCTGCCATACTACTCCCCCGCTTCCTGCTAGCAAATTTCTCTTCAGTCTCACTGACTAAAATTGGATTACATTGCATTTTTAGCTGCAAAAAATGCTGGGAAAGCTAGCACAGAACTATCTTGATGGGCTAAAATCGTGATCTATTACCCTGGGCTGGTTTTGTTGTCCTCCCTAAACAAAACTGCCCCAAGAAAGTAGGGGCCATAGATTGTGGGTAAACTGATAGCAGTATTTGCCATATTCCTCCTTCCCACTCTCTGATAGGTTTCATGTGCTTTTAACTCCTTTTGCTGCGCTTGACTCCCTTCATCCCTCGATGCCTGCCTTCTTACAGTGCCTTTCCTCTACACTCAGTGCTCCCTGTGTGTCTAAGAAACATGTATACCATGCATCCACATGCACGTGTGAGTGTGAGTGCATGCATGTGTAGCGATCATACGCTAGGTGTGATCATTTCAGCCTTCCGTCCAAGTCCAGGATCCAGGCAGACATAGTGGAGTTTTGTGCCTACCAGCTCCCACAGGCTGCATCAACTTTCTCCCGGTAAACTGGAACTCTGAAAAGACTGAGTTGGAGGACATGTCCCTTTGTAATTGCAAGGGAACCCAGTGAAACAGTGCCCTCCGTGTGCCCTCCCGGGTGCTTATCAAACAGTCAGCAATGGGTTCTGGGTTTCTCTTTTATGACTTGGAACCAGATGCTTCCTTTGCAAAAGAAAAGAGCCTGGTATTGCTGAGCTTGAGTCAACAGAGTTCAGAGAACAGGAAAATGAGTTGATTGGCCCTGCTCCGTGAACTGTGAGGAGAGAGGCAGTACAGGTGGCCAACTGTCCCCCTTTCCACAAAGCCCCTGCCTGGGAAACTCCCCTGCCTGAGGAATTCGCTTTCCAGAATGTTCCTATGCTCTAAAAAATAACCATTCGTGTTAGGAGGGGGTTCCTTTGGGGCACAGGCTTTCCCAGGCTTTCTTGTGAGCCTAAGACCTTGAAGGTCCCACGGACAGAGTTTCAAGGCCAGAACCTATTGTCTAAAGTGAGATTTTCAAAGCTCTCACGTGAGTTCTCAGTGACTCTTCCTGCCCACTTTTCTCACACCCACTTGTTTACCTTCCTGTTTGTTTATTGGGGACTGGAGGCACATTCTTTTATCAGGGGCCTCTCTTTTTGAGATATAGCCACTCAATGGAGCCTATTCATTGAGTTACATTCCGTAGCACACGCCTCCCCAAAATATTTGCATGAGAATTTTTCCTTAGGCTTCACATTGCTTCTTTTACAGCAGAGATGAAATAACTTAGCACTTCTAATTAGCTTTCCACTTTCCAAATGCTTTACACATTAACTAATGAATCACAGGAGCTTGTGATAAGCTGGATCTCTGTGTTGGGGCTGGGACACTGGGTTAGGACAGGCTGTCCTGGCCTGTGTTCCTGGCCCTCCGGCCTCCCTCCCACACTCTGAATGTGTTGGGATAATGGAGCTACAGCCCAGACTTGAACTTGAAGGGCAACCTCAGACCCCCTCTGTACTGCCTTAATAATGTGGAAAGCGTTCAATGCTCCCTTCCAAAAGGCAGGATATGCTGAGTGTCTCCTGTTGCCCTGAGTAGTTGGGGGAAATTTAAGGCCAGTTCTCATGGCACACAGCCTCTGCCCCTCTCAAGTACGATCCCCCTTCCACCGATCCCTGGCCATTTTGTGTGCATATGGGGAAGATGTTGCATAGTCGGGGGGGATGGAAGGACAATATGATAGAAAATTCTAGTAAGGGAACTGACTGTAGTAGGGACCTGTGCATCTTAGTAGGCTATAAGCATCACTAGACTAGGAGTCAAAATATTTGGATACCTAGCTTATCTCCCCCACTCATCAGCTATGTGATTGATCGTGGAGACAGGATTTAAAAAAACAACAACAACAGAATTTACTGAGCACCTACTATATTCTTGGAACCACATTGGGCTGGAAGAGGGGAGTGTGTGTGTGTGTGTGTGTGTGTGTGTGTGTGTCCAGTCCCTGCTATACCTTGCTCACAGACTTCTGGGAAAAAGGTAAACAAAGTGTAGTAAGATGTGATAAATGAAACAGTTGAAGTATGCCTAATCTATAAGGAGTACAGAGAGTAGGTCATTAAGTCTGGAGAGAAGCAGGGGACTCATGGAAGACATTCTAGAGTAGAATGACACATGAGCTGGTTGCAAAGGAGACAGACCTACCTGGTGGGTACAACATTCCACTCCAGGCAAGAGGAAGAGCACATGCAGAGGAGTAGCAGTGTGTGTTTGAAGAATTTTACTCTGTTTGGTATATCTGTTAATGTAAATGGCAGAGGATGCTGAATAATGAGGCTTGGAAGTTAGGGTCTAGTCATGAATAAATACGTGACTTTAGACAATGGTAAGACAATTGGACTTTATTCTGCGGAAGGTGGGAAGCAGATGAAGGACGCAGTGGGATCTCTCTATGTGAAGAAACTTTAAACATGCTTGCATTAACACTCCGTAGGTACAGGATTTTACAGACAGTAGTAGTTTGGAGACCCATGATCATGAGGTACCCTCCTCTTCTGGGCAGTGTAATAGAGTAGAGAAGACATCAGCCTTGGAGCCAGACAGACTTGATTTTGATTTATCTCTGTATGTGACTGATGTCAACTGAATAGTGTTGTTCCCCCTTTCCTCCCACCGCCACCCCCGTCCTGTCAAAGTTCATATTCAGAAACCCTGGCCCCCACTGCAAGGGTATTTGAAGATGGGGACTTTGGGAGATAGGATTAGGCGAGGGCAGCACCTCACAGAGGGATTAGTGCCCGCAACAGAAGATACACCAGAGAGTTCGGTCTTGCCATGTGAGGATTCAGTGAGAAGGCAGCCATCTGCAAGCCAGGAAGAACGCCCTCAGGTACAAATCAGGTACAGATCTGCTGGGACCTTGATATTGGACTTCCCAGCCTCCAGAACTGTGAGAAAATAAGTATTTTCGGATATTTATCTGTTGTTTAAGGCACCTAGTTTAGGATGTTTTGTTATGGCAGTTGGAGACAAGTACAGTGATCTTGGGGGTAGTTTTTAGCCTTTCTGATCCTCAGATGTCATATTTATAAAATTATAAGTCAATTCATAGATTCCACTTAGAGCTTTAGGAAGATTCAATACAGCCAGATTAGAAAGCCCCAGGCCCCCTTCCCTGGTGCATGGAGAGCTGGTGTGTGCTGCTGCTTTGTTCACCCCTTAGAATTGAACTTCTGTGAAGCACCAGAGGTCAGGCAGGAAGCATCTCATTCATCTTTCGGACCAGGGACCTGTGATTGCCAGCAGAAACCCAGAAATGTTAATATGGCGAAAACCCCAGAGGTAATCTGGTCATTTTCCCCCTAAACTGAGTCCCTTCCCCCACCATCCTCCCATGTCCGTTTTCCATAAGTTGTGCCATTAATTCTCTCATTAGCTAGTGGAATGATATTTATTTATTAAGAACATACTTAGCATACTCCCAAGGAGCAAGTTAAAGCTCAGCTAACAGCTGCAGTTTCTGGTTGGGAAGCAAAATATGCTGAGGAATGCATACGGAGAGTTTGTATGGATGTTATAATTTCATATTAAAAAACTATTAAACTTTATGCTGGATGAGGGAGAGAAGAAAAAAAAAAGCCCAGTGCAAAAACAAGTTATGAACCTAGGAGCACAGTTTCTGAATGTTTATTTTGTCAGATACACAGCTGACATGATTAGTTCTAATGGGGTGGTGATCCTCATTGACTTGTAGATCGGTTTGAGTGACTAAAATACCACAGGGACCTCAATAAGTGGTGCATACGGTATTACTTAGGCTGCATCCTTTAGCCAAGTTGAAGGTGTCTTTTTCTCTGTCCCTTCTCAACACGCACGCATGCACGTGCTCAGGCACACAAGCACACCAGGGGTGTGATCATCTCTTCCAGAAACTCCATGTAGAGCGTTAATTACCTATCCGGAGCAAGGCTGGCTTGCCCTTGCTGATTTCTCCCCGTTGCCCTGGGCCACCCAAGTGCACCCCGACCCCCGCTCCCCCCTCCCCACTCCACTGCATATAATGGCATATCAGATCAGTCTGCTTTGCTGCTGCATCAAGACCCAGATCAATTTATTGACTCTGTCAGGGAGGCTGGTACAGTAATTGTTACAAGAGAAGAATGGAAAATGAGAACGCATCCACATGAAAAATAAAAATGGTGTTTTGTTCCTTCCTTTCCCCCTTTCCTTTTTCCTTTTTTATTTTATATTTATTTATTTACTTATTGCCTCATAGATCTTTATGTGTTTACACAGCAGAGAGCACTTTACTTAAGTTAATCAGCCCCTTCTACATTATTAATTGTGACAGTTAGGGTGCTACATGACAGGAAGAGTTTTATGGAAAGCATTGATCTCCCTCAGATGGTGTGGACCTGAGCAGGTTTGGTATTCTGTACCTTCGCTCACTGCTTTGGGGTCCCATCAACTTGCATTTCCCTGATTGACAACACAGAACGCCTCCCATCAATACAATTGATTTTGTGAAAAAGGACAGGGAACGTTTTTCAGCTGGAGATAGATGAATTATGGTGACGGCAAGAGAGAACATTTCAGAAATCTTTCGGTTTAGAAATCGAAATTGAGAATGAAGGTCCTATTGTCATCCCAAACACACGCCTAATTTTTACCCTCGGAAAAATAACAGTATTAGAGGAAACTTACTACAAGTGAAAAATAGACTTAGTTGAGGCCAGCCATGAACCTAAGCTTATAATAGCTATTTTTTAAAAGCTATCTGCTCATTTTTTAGTGGGAAATTTTTGGTTAAGTGCATATCTTTGAAAGACATTTCATTAAAGTTCAACTTTCATGGCTTATACCTGTAGACCCTAACATAAATCCTATGTGAATGGACAAAAATGAGTGGGTGTCATTTGTGACCTGGAAATAAAAGGTCAACCATTGGATTTATAGCTTTTTTAGTGAAAAGAACATAAAGATTCCTGCCAACTGGAGTCAATCCATATTTTAATGTTTCCTAGTTAAGATTATAAAATCAAGGGATTAGGATCATGCTGTTCAGTGAAGGTCAAAAATTAAATGTGGTGGGGTAAGTGTCATTCCCATGGGGCAGAAGTTAATATTTCAAAAACCATTTCTACCACTGGCAGTCAAGAAATGAATTGTCTGTGGTCATTAACCAAGGTAAGGGGAATCCCACTATCATTACTACCATTTAATGATGATTATTACACTAATCAACTGTATTGTTAAATTACTCTGCTGTTCTCCTGTAATGTCCCCGAACAGTGATAGTGGATTGATTGCTATCAAATAATTCTCATATGCAATTGGGAAGATGGAAGATCATGTATGAAGTCTTCCTTGTGGGAAAAGAAGTTGTGGCTGTCTTATGAATTTAAGAGCGGTAACATAGAATCTTAGGTCACATAGAACATTCTTCTAAGACCAAGAATCTGTGACACTACAGACCTGTTCTTAGATATGATTCACTAGTACAAAAGTGTTTAAATACAAAAAATGAAATGCATTTCTTTCCATCGTGTTTTTTCCTATTTCACTTTTTTTTTTTTTTTTTTTTTTTTTTTTTTTTTTTTTTTTTTTTTTTTTTTTTTTTTTTGCACCTGCGGCCACCCCCTCTGCCTTTTCTTTCCATTTAGGAAAAAAAATTCATTTGCCACATCTTTTCCTTCCTCAGATTTTTGGAACTCTGGATTCCATCTCCTTTGGATTTTTATTAAGGGAGAAGAAAGGTTATTTGAATGTCTTTACAGGATGATTCAGACACATATCCCTCATACCATTTTCAAAAATCCATTTTAAGATGTCAGAATTTTTTGAAGTTATAGAAATACAGAATATTGAAGCTGGTAATTTCCTTAAAAATTATCTACTCTAGATGCCATCATTTTCCAGATACACCTTTAAGTGCATTCTGAAATAAAGTGTGCATGGTTCTGATAAAACAGCACCTCCAAATGAGAGACCCAAAGCCCAGGGAAGGTGGAACGACTTCCAAGGGCACATGGGTAAACAGAGGCAAAGCTTAACTGAAACACGATGTCTCTGACCCCAGAAAGACAAGGGACCGGTGGTTTCCTAGGTTTCTATTTTTTACAAAGGTGTTTTATAAAAGCCCAATATCCACTAGACTGGCCCAAGTGCATTGGAATCCTCAGGAACAAAAGCACGTAATTCAAAAGTCTACCTCAGGGAATTTCTCTTTGGAGAGTGCCATGTGTGTGCATGTGGGGGCTGGGTGGATGTGGGTGTGAGCGGGGCGGTGTTCTAGGGAGCTTTTGCTTGCACAGTTTTCTAACTTTTGTCAGACAAAAGGTTATAGACAAAGGTTAAAATTCCCATCCACTTTCACAGGCAGACCCTTTAAAGTGCTTCTACAGGAGGCAGAGAGCAGGAAGGACCTTTGATTTAAAGTTCAACATTTACATTTGTAATTTTGACTAATTTCTGTGCTCGCATTAATTAAATTGAAATTGTTTAATTAGAATAAAACTAAAATTGATCATTAGGATTAATTTAACCTGATAGGCTTTGTGTGCCTTTCTAGACAAATATTATGAAATATAGTGATAATGAAGCAGTGAGAGGTATAATTTCACATCTTATAATGATTGTAATATCTGCCAGTTGTTCTCCCTGGTATCTGGATAGCTCTGAATGTTGCTATTTGTTACATCATTACCATCCAGCTAGGGCCATGCTGTATCTCACAGTTGGCCTTTTCCCAAATATTTTTTCCTGTCAAGGTCTAAAGATGGACCAAGTTCTCTTCACCCCTACCCTCCTAAAAACATCATTCTTCCCCTTTCCCCCACCCCCACCATCTTCCAGGAAGGCTGCTTGCTCACTTGGCTCTTCCCCTGGGCCTTGCATCACAATGACCTTTGTAAACTAAGAACTGCTGCTTGATACTCCTTAAGGAATTCACTAATGCGCCTCAGCCCTGGGGTCAGTGCTGTCAAATCTGGACTGCCCCTTTGCACCGTTCCTGGCTGCTCGCTTGGAATAAGAACCAGGCACAAATTAAGCTGCGTAGTAAAATGAGGGATTGACGCCCTGAATAAAGAACTCGAAGGGAGTGGAAGAAGGCAGCTTCTCCAAGTGTCCGATCTGCTTCTAGGAAATCGCTTGTCCTCTTCAGCCCCTGCCTTCCATGTAGCCTTGTCAAGCAAGCACGTGTCCACATTTGGTCCTCTCTGCCTCTTAAAGAAAATCATAGAAGAATAAGGCTACTGTTTTACTAAAAGATTCAGCCTCAGATTAGAAACATGAGGCCTGCATCTCTCTCCCAACACACTAACCAATGTACAGCCTTTGTACTATAAGGTTGACTGTGAAATTATTTCATCCTCAAAACAATTAAGATATACATTGGTACATTAAATCCCCAGGAAACTCTGCAGACCATCTTGAGTTTCACATTCCTCCCAGCCACCATTTTGCCAGAGGAACTTACCAAAAAAAAGTTGTGTTTTTTTTTTTTATTTGTTTCCTATGAGAGCCTTGAACAGCAGAATCCAAAGGGCAGTGGAGAATGAGTCAAAATTAGATGTTTATGAAAATGAAAAAAGAAAAAAAAACAAGACCTAGGCATAAGAACATGCTTCTCAGTAATCTGCGGTTGACTGACCAGTGAGATGAGCAGAGACTCTCTCATATGCAGATTCTCATCTTTCTGCCACATTGGCCAATCATTCCTGGCCAAAGGCTGAGGAACTCTTAGGGTTCCCTAAGAGCCCAGGTTCTCCTCGATCACCGTAAGAAAACCACCACCCGAAAAGAGACTCCTTTTACCATCCCTCTCTTCAGAATATCATCTGAAGATTCCACTTTCTATTCATGTCCTTATCCAGTAGAAGAAACTTCTTATTTTCACAGCAAAGAGTTTTAGTTGGAAGCGTATTCACATTTAATTTGTTTCTAAAAAATCCTTGATGTTTCTCAGCATTTGAGCTAGCCTAAGTTCAGGGGATTGAGGAAAAAAGTATATGGCGAGCATACACACGCTGTTACTGTATTGATTCAAGAGACAGGACTGCCCCTCATTGTACTAGGCCAAGACGAGCAGCGACCTGGCCTAGAAAGATGCGGTGTCTGTCTTCCCCATGTCAGAAAAGAATACCATGAAACAAGCCTCAGTTCTGCATAGTCTCGTTAAGACAGAAAACACTTTCATATATTATTTCATTTTATCCTCGCAACCACCATGCTAGGAAGGTGGTCTTCATCCCTTCTTAACGGAGACACAGATTCATCGTGGACTCTGTCCAACCACCCTGGGCCAGGCAGAGTCTTGTCTAACCCAATAGTGGTGCTTACTGTCTCTGGGACTACTTGCCTCATCACTTGCCTCTGCAGGGAGGCAGCCACCAAAGCGGGGAATGCCATAACCCAAGGTGACGCTGGATGTGCTTGCCTGTCAGGAGAGAAGCATCCCAGGGTGGAGATGCTGGAAAGTAGCTCTCAGGCCCTGCATCACTGGCATATTACTCCTCTACCTACTTTCTCGCTAGATAAACTCAAATTTCAGAGAGAAACTGAGGGGCAGAGTCCATGATACTGTTTCTCTAGTTTTCTTTCCGTTTCTGTCCATGAAGATCATAGCCGCTTTCTCTGGCTTGGTCTTAGTCTTTCTCTTGCTTAGCCTTAACCTTAGTGAGTCACGGGAGAGAGTCAGCTCTCTGCAGATTGGTTCCCTATAATAGCATTTAGAATCCCTACTTTAACTCTTCCTGGTTCCCAACCCAAAATAGCTATTTCTTCCTCTCCAGTGTACCTTGATTGTCTGGAAAATCCCTGAGTTCTTTCTGGCCTAAAAAAATTCCTTAGGTTTTTTCATAAATGCAATATGGGATCCCTTTTTTTGGGGGGGGGGAGCAGGACATTTATTTTCATAATACTCTTTATCTGCATTTTCAAGGCAGGAAAAACAGCTTGGGAAGCCATAGTTTTTATATCTGAAGAGATTAAATACGTACCAACCATTTTCACAAAATGCTGAAAATGATTGCAGAGAAATTCAAAGTCATGGCTGTGAAATTCTAGAACACACTTCTAGAATCTGTTACTCACTTTTCAACTGGAATGTTAACTTGAAAGCCCGATAGGGAAAATTAAGAAGATACAGTTGGCCCCTGCCTTGTCTTTCTTTCTCTTTCTTTGACTTTATAGCAGATCTGAGGAAACTTTGAATACTAACTGAAGCTTGTGTGCCCAGCCTCGGAGTCTGAAATGCCTGAGAAAGTGGTGCAGATTCCAACTGTAAAACATTCCTTCACCAAGCCTTGGAAACTCACACACTGAGGCGGGCAGAGCTCAGAGGGAACACATGTAAATGAGGCACAGTTATAAACTCCTGAGGAGTGTTTTATTTAGTTTAAACCTGTACTTGAACTCGTAAACATGTTCCTGAAGAACAACGCCGAAAGGCTGATGGAGTACAACAGGAAGCAATATTTTAGCTCAGAAAATTCACTCCTCGAAGAGAAAGAAAAATCTTCAGGTATTTTTTTTTTAAACTCAACACCTTTAAGATAGCACAAGGTGGTAGAGCTGCAAGATTTCTGTGATTGCAGATTCCAGTGTAACAGATGTCATTTGAACTTAGCACCATTCTCGCAAAATGAACACAAGGATCTCCCATCCCTATGGTGATTTAACAAGAGAAAAGGATATTTAAAGAGTCAATGAACCTATAACAGTCCAATGTGTAATTGGTTTCATTAAAATATAATAAAGCGATAGCGGAATGCGTAACTGTTCCAGATGAGCACTGTGTGTGTGTGTGAGTTCTGAGTTTGTTCCGAAACGTCAGTTACTAGGGAAGCCGTACCTGGTAGGATTTATCTGACAACAAAGTAGGTGATTTCGTTACCATGCTTGATTTTATAAAACACGTTCTTAAATCTGTCTTCAGTAATCTTTGCTTGGAAGATCTCTACCATCTCTAAAGGTATGACTGGAAAGGTAAAAATGAATTAATTAAATTTTCTGTGTTAGAATGATATTACCTCTCTCTAAGCAGCATAGATTCCTGACAGGGAAACCAAATAGCTCTGCCGGTCCTATGTATGATGTGTATGTCCAAACCGTTGATAAGACCCTTCCTACAGAGTGCTAATGTTACGGGATCATTGCCTTTGTTCAACTCTCCACCCCGACCCCAGAAGAAGCTTCCCACTCACCTCCCCTAGAAATATTCAGGAAGAATCGAATCGTTTGTAGTAATGAATATTGCTTAGTTGTAAATTTAATCTACAAATTTAGAAGGAAATAAATCTGAACATAAAAAGCATTTGCTGTTTCAGCATTTAAAAAAAAAAAAAAGTACTGTCATTTGAAACTGCCAACTCCCCCATGTGGGTTTGTTTTGCAAGTCACGTCTTAACAAAGACAAGTTGTGTTGCCATAAAACCCTAAATCCTACCACATTTTCAGAAGGAGGAGGAAAGCATTGTTCACTGATCCCTGGTTTGTGCTTTTAGGGATGTCACATGGAGCTTGGCCTGGGCCTCGGGGAAATCATCCCATTTCTGTCCAGGGTAGGGAGACCTTGACCCCACCCCAAGCCATCAAGATGACAGCAGCGCCGTGCCTCCCATGACCATGCTGCTTACCCTCCTGGCTGGTATTTCGAAGTCATTTAGGACAGTATTTGAAAATTTTGTGTTTTGTGTTTGTTATCTCCTCCCGCCAATGCCATGATGACTGGTATACCCAGTCCTGCCTTGCGGATAAGTCAGGTCAGACTTACAAAGACAAAGAGAGGAGACTATGAACAGTCTTACCCCAGTAGCCCATCCACACTGTGAGTAAGGAAAAGATGACTCCTGGAACTAGTGAAATGGAAAAGCAGGTGTTGCCAGAAAGTAAAGAAGTTTAGGAATGGGATCTTTGTAAGCAGAATCAGAGTGGCCTCCAGTGACTGAACTGGGACTCCCAATTCATAGTCCCATGCTGAGGTGCACCTCACTGTTGTCTCTTTTCTCATGAGTTTCAAGAACTGAGATGCTACAGCCTCCTCCACCTTCTGCCCCAATTCTGCCTCTAAGCCTCATTTCTTTGGCTCTTTACCTCACTAAGAAGCCCTCCATCCCAGCTGCTGGGGGAGTGGGGGGGGGGGGGCTTGTGGCTGTGGCTGAGTGTGGTCTGAGCTTCCTTTCTTAATCCGGTGAATGGAGGAGGAAGGCCCATTGGTTTCTGTGGCCTTTGGGAGAGGAGGGGTTTGCTCTAAATCCTGGGGGAGGGGGGGCTCAAACCCAGGTGGAGAGGGAAAGAAAGAGACTGGCTAGAGGGGAGGGGGGGCTGGCAGGAAACGGGGCTTGAAAAGGACAGGAGGAAGGAACCCGGACTGTGACCAGAGGGTGAATAAAGGGGACAGAAGCAAAGACCTGTGCTCTGGGCCGTGCCAATCGGCGCCAGCTGCGATGGAAAGGTCCAAAGGTGGCAGATGCCATCCGGTGCCTAAAGGGCTCTTTGGCTGAAAAGGTTAGTTTGGGAATTCATTTCTGGCAAACTACCAGATCCTCCATCATTCTATTGCAGAACGTCTCTGGGAGACTTTTTGTAATAACTGGACTTTTCGCTTTAATGTTTTTTTTTTCCACTTTCCAGGCTTTCTCTACCTGTACAATCCAAACACTACATCTACATGATAGATGTGCTGTGAACCTGAGTGGTGTTTGGGAAGGGCTTCTTAGCTCGGGGAGGGGGGGTGGGGGGGGAAGAGTAGGAGCCAGAGAAGCACTGGGTGGAATGATTATTACAATGTGGCCACGCTCTGCTGAGCTCTGACCTCCACTCCCACGCCTCTCTTTTTAAACAAGAAAGGTTACCTCCCTGGGCCACCATTGGGCCAGCCCCAAGTGTGACTGTCTGCACTTGTTAGACAACAGGCATTTAATTATGGTTGGAATCTGATGTGCAGAAAACATACATTTTTTTTCATTTCATAGCTCCCTAGGAAATCATTCTCCTCCGTCCCTACTGTACTCAACTCTCCCCACCACCAAAAAAAAAAAAAAAAAAAAAAAGGAAAGAAAGAAAGAAAGAAAGAAAAAAGACCCAAGGAAAGATTATCTTAATACTGAAATCAAAAATTACAAAAGGGTAGCCTGCCTTCTTTAGTTTTGCCCCTGGGGCAGACATTAGCCAATAATAAAGACGGTATTGTATCTTCAGACCAGAGCCAGCTTTTTAATGGCTAACTTCCCACGTGCAAAAAGGGTCTGTCCCATTTTGGGGCATTAAAAATAACAGCATTTAATGAATCTGTAACTCAAATCTTTCATCTTTTTTTCCCTGCGCCATAAAAGGGGTGGCCTGATGCCTTCCGATATATGGTTTGGACTTTGTGGAATCAAAAAGAATAAAAAGGAACAAATAATAAACAGCAGGCCCCCCGGCTGAAAATCAAGCTCGAAGCACCATTGTCACCGCATTTCCGCTAGAGCAGAGCCATCCAGCGCACGGTCCAGGCTCCACCCAGAAAATCCGGCAGTGCCATCCTAGCCAAACAGATAGGAACTCTGGACAATTTCATTGGGGCTGTTGTCCCCTTAATCTCCACGCTGCACCTCAGATCTCAAGCAGCTTCCGTGGCGCAGGCTCACTTTAATGGATAGAATCTATTTTTCATGAAAAAGCAGGAAATAAGCTGTCTCTTTCATAAAAAGATTTACAAAATGTAATCATTGTTGAAATATTCCCTTTGAACTGCCGTGTCCACGGGGGTCTCCGGCTCCCAGAGTCGTGCTTCATTAGAACCCCGTCACAAGCGGCTCCAGAAGGGCAGGTACGCTGGTGGTGCCCGGCTTTGATGTCTTGAATGAATGAAAGAAAAGCACAATAAAAAAGAGCTGTTGATCAAGCATAAAATACTCTTTAAGCTGACAGAATAGCAGCGTTAACACACCCTAAGCTGCTTTTAGTTTTTCCCTTTTTTCCTCACATTTTCCTGTGCTTTGTGTACAGTGGGGGTTTGTATTTTATAAGAAGTCTCTGATCTATGTAGTATGCCGTTCGCTAACAAAAACCAAAATAGGATTGTTTCTGCCCCACTTGGTTGCCTGACGACTCCCCCCCCCCCTTGCTCCCTGCCTCCCCCCCCCCCCCCCTCACCCCCAACTTCCAAGGCGTGCAGTTTAGCCTTGCAAGGCAAGGGCCCAAATGCCTTTCATAAACTTGAGCCAATTCCTTTTGTGTGGTTGGTTTCGCTGCTCTGATTTTAATACCGCAATTAAAGACAGATTTTTATTTTCTCAAGAACTTTCTCTTGCAACTGGGGGAATGGAACTGACGCAGCTGCTACTTTTAACTAAGAAATTATATCATTAAGTAAGAGAGAGCCGCCTTGTTGAGCAATGACTTTCCAAGGAAACCGGTCCTCCTGGGGTCTCATGTGGACCATAGGACCCGTACTCATGTTAGAATTAGAGAGTCCATTTACCTGGGCCTTCTGGTTTTCTGTGCTTGCCTCTACCCGGGCATTAGCTCATCTAAGCCCCATAGAAACTGATCAAGTTTTTATCTCCATTTCATGGAGCCTCATACTAAGACTCGGGAGTGCTAACTAACTTGCCTAAGATGACTTAACTAGTACAGAATGCTGTGTACTGGTTAAAGGATGGGATTCTGCTAATTCAGCCTCTGGGGCCCGAGCTCCACCAGGATGCACATAGCCCTTTTGGAAGTCTGCAGAGCGAACTTGAGCAGGTCAGAGTTTTGTGAGGTAAAAGGTTACTCAGATGAAAATGTAAAGGGAGACCAAAAAAAAAAAAAATGTATTTGATGGGGAGGCAGATACTAGGGCAAGTCGGAAGACGGTGAAAGATTCAGACTTTGGAACTACAGCAGGAATAATTGGATTGTGTGTGTACGCTCAAGTTTGGAGGTGCTGGATGGCTTATTGGGTAAAAAGATTAGTGTTTTCCCGTCTTGAGGTTTGAACCAAATGGAGGTCTTGGCTGTGAGCAGCCCGGTCACTCTCCAGGGAGTGGTGGTTTGGACAAATCCTCTGTGCTTGTAGTAAATAGGCAGCCGTCCATGTTACAAAACTATTGCACGTGCTACTGACGCAGTTGGCCACAGTTGGCCCCACTGCAGCAGCTCTTCCATCAGAACTGCCTGGGGCAGCTCATGGAGACCTGTGTATGTCTCTCAAAAGAGTGTCTGTCATGGCAGGGGGGCGGGGGGTGGCCACGTGGCGTGAACGTGGATATGGCAGAGCTATGCTAGAAGTCATCCATCTAAATACCCTATTGGGGTAACTGACACCAGGCTTCAAGAAACTTAGAGACAGACCCTCCCTCCCTCCCTCCCTCCCTTCCTTCCTTCCTTCAGCTGTATTTAGTAGGTGCCTACTCTGCCCCAGCCACTGGGCAAGACACTGGGGATGCCACATTCAACAAGATACCCATTTTCTTGGGGGAAAACACAGGTTAATTATAGTTCAGAGACTGTGACAGAGGTAAACCCCAGGACAAAAGGCCTGGAGAAAGACCCCTTGGAAGAAGGGATGCTAACCTGAGAACACAAGAACTAGCAAGTGTTAGCAAAGCCAAGGAGAATGGGATTGCCCGTGCCAAGGCCCAGCAGGTAGAAAGCATTTGGCTTTGGGGGATCTGGAAGAGGTTTAACACAGCACAAGTGTTGAGTACAAGTGAAAAGATAAGGCCACAAAGGTAAGTGGGGCCAATCATGGCCCATTAATGTTTTAATAGTTTCCTGTACAATAAACAAGTCTTGGTTTAGCATTATTGAAAACAGGCTTTCTTTAATTAACAAAATCAGACAAGAAAAATGATGGCAGAGATCAAAGCCCGTGGCTGGCAATACCAGTAACTGACACCGTGGATAGCGGCCCACCTTTCTCAGAAGAAACCGGTGTATAAGAACCTGTTCTCCTCTCCTGTCCTGCAGAGCAGTCCTCATGGCAGTCCTCTAGAGGCCCGAGGACAAAGACCTGCTTACTTCAAGTCACACAACTAGTTAAGGGAAAAAGCGGGACTCGGTCCTGGGTCCCTTGGACATTAGGTGCTCAGCCTCATCAGTCAGTATTAGGTTGATAAAGGTTGATCCTACTGTGAGGACAACAGGGTAGCTGGTATCTTGAAAAGTATAGAAGGCTGCAGTTCAGTGCCATCTTTCTGCCCAGTGGCTCCTTAAGGGCAGGACCTGTCTGTCATGCCCATTCTATCCCCAGGGCCTAGCATACATAGCACTGAGCACACATTAGGCCCCTGGTGCTTGTAGAATGAGTGAAGAAATGCTCCAGAATGGTGTCTACTGCTGTGAGAAACCTGGAAGGCCTGTCCATTTCTGTTGTATTGAAAGGGCGTAGGGGAGCTACCAAGCTTTGGGCTGATTTGCCAAGGGCAACTCATTTGGGCTCAACAGTGGGCTTTACCTCATCCAAACAAGAGCGGGAATCCAAAAACAATGAACTGGAAGAGTGCGACCCAGTAGAGACAGCGGCGTCTCCTCAAGAGAAGAGTCAAAATGGCAGGCAGCTCACACAGTCCTGGTGTGTAGCGTCCTCTTCGGGACTGATGAAGAGTTGGGCCCGCTGGGGCAGTGGGGACAGAGGCCTCCCAGTATGTGCACGTCTCTGTTTCATGTGTGCGAATGTCCTTAAATAACCCACCTTGCCTGGAGAAGAAAGCGAAGCGTCACACCCAGTTCTGGATTCCACATTAACAGCCTCCTTCCGCAGTGTTCAACTTTGCCCTTGAGGCCTTTTGTTTAACTTTTTAATCTGAAAAACAGATACTGCTGCGTCTCAGTCTGTACCACCCTCCCCATCCCCACCCCCTGCACCCTCTTTTTTTTTTTTTTTTTTGGTTAAAGTAAAATATAGCTATCTCAAACAGACTTGCATTTCCTTTTGTTGTTCAAATATACATCCTGCCCTCTCAGTGAGAAGAGTATATAAAAGACCCTTTAAAAAAAAAAAAGTTGTTATTCACAGTAGAACATTTGTTGTTGACGAAGGAGTCCTGTCTCTGTCGTCGACCATGTCTTGGGCCCACCTCATGACCAAATTTTGGAAAAGTTTCCTAATTACTTTCTGTGGGGCATAAGAAAGGAAAGAGCCTGGCACTGCCAGAGGTGCCTGCTGCCATCCCAGCCTTCCTGTTTAGGATGCAGCCGGATGGATATTGTTTATGGTTCATAAAACCTGACTACTGTGAGGATTCCAGAATCCCAGCAGAAGGGGATTCGAACTTTCATGGAGCTGTAAATTAAGGGGCGGGAAGTGTGATAAAACTCCTTGGAGAACGGTGCAAAAAAAAAATTTCGCACTGCAATGGTTAAATGAAATTTTATAAGCACATTCAGTGTGGAGCTGTTTTGCATTACATGAGTTGAATACCTTAGAGACGCCACATCTGCAGGCACTTTATTAAATCCTTAGTCAGCACTTTCCAACCTGATGAGATTACTTCTTCATTTGACTGGAGAAAAGGAAAGCTGAGCTCTGGTCCTGGATTGCAGGTTTCTTTTGATGTTTCACCTTGAACGCTGAGAGAGGACAATTACCACCTCCCCCGCTCCGTTCCCCCCAGCACATCCCAAACTGTAGAAACTGTGAATGTAACAGAGTAATTTTACTGAACTGGAGCCTCTGTGGGAGTGTGGATTTATGGATCTCCAAAACAACGATAGCTGGAAGTCTCTGAGGGAAAAAAATAGATCAAAGCTCTGTGTTTACTTCCTTAATGTAAATGTATCAAGATAACATCGTCCTATATTGTATTGTAATATTGGAACTCTCTGCAGATAAGGGACAGAGATTCCTTTGTATTCCATCTGGGTACAGTAGGTTAGATTAAGGGGTTTATAAAATATGAAGGCAGAAACCATATGAAATGTAAGCTTGTGTCAGTAAATGTCTGAAGACAATTTTTTGACTCTCCGTAAATGAATTTTGTTTAGTATGGCACCATTTTCCCAGTGATTTGCTACTCAACCCCAACAATTTAACAACCTCAGGAGTATTTTTATATTTCTCTTGTATGACCCAAGGAAAAAAAAATGCTCAGAATCATCCTTCAAGTGACGTTTTGAAACTAGCACTGCTTGCTTAATAGATTTTCTAAGAAAACATCACAAGAGAAAAGTGGGCTTTTCCAAACACTGTCTTGTCCATTTGATGTTACTATTAGTTCATGGAAGTTTCTAGAAATCGAGTGGCATATTACATGTGTAACTCTCGTATTCATCATAAAGAAATTAGGAGCATCTTCAGCTACACACTGATTGTGAGAAGATAATGCAGTGAAATGGATGAGTTTTTTTATTATTATTATTCTGACTCTTTATCTGCCATCTCAGCAAATAAATGATTTCATCAAGAGACCACATCCCCCCTACCTCCAAAAAACCGCAAAAAAACAAAAAACAAATTCCCTGTGTGGTTCCCCCTAACCGATTGATTTCCTATTCTGGGGAAAGCCTTGGTCAAGTAGCTGGGTTAATTGTCATGAAGATTAGTGTGATGTTGAAATAAGTACTAATGGTCAAATTACAGGAGTGAAAAAGTTTAAGAATAGGTTTTGGTTTGGGCCTGAAAGGGTTAATTAAGTTTTTTTCACGGGTTATTAAAGACCCCCAACCCATGCCTTCAGGAGTCATATTGACACCACACCACAGGGCAACTCGCTTCTCTATTGACATGTTGCTGGTCAGAGTACAATAGCCTTCTGTGTCTGAAAATCATTGCTAAAATCATCTCAAGGAAAAAAAAAGTTTGAAAGCTCTAACGGTAGACAAAAGCCCAAGAGCTGCAGTGCGCAGCTCAAAAACCCAGAGTCAGCAACTTCTATTGATTAAAAACTAACCTTTAAAGTAACTCTGAGAGTGTGTGGTTAGCATTTAAATTTAAACATGTCATGAGTTGATTTGTGTTACTGAATACCAACTCAGAAGGAGTAACATTCACATCGCATTTTTTTTCTAATTCCCTTAAGCAGCTAAAGTATTTCATGAAATGTCAATAGGGCAAAAAGAAAAAGTGCCCCCCCCCCGCCCCCGCAATGCTAGGCCTTGTAGTTTTCTTTCCCATGCAAATACTCACTCCCCCCCAAAGAAAAGTGTGGAGAGTGAAACACAATAATTAGTCCTTTGTCTAACTTTCCCAAGTGCCAGAGAAAGACAGATTAATTAAATATACAACAGTGTTGGTTTTTGGAGTGGGGGTCTTGCTTGCTGTGTAGGTCATAAATTAGGCAGAATAAATACTTCAATGTGTTTGCAGTGGGCCTGCTACGTCAGAGCCACTGGAAGGTTGGTGGGAGGAGAGCGGAGGGTTTCTTGCTAATGATAGTCACGTCTGGGTCTGTCTGGTTGCTCTTAGCAACCAGACATGATGTAACACCAGGATGAACTTGAACTTGGGGGACTTGAAAAGAGAACAATAGACCAGAGCAATCAATAAAGCCTATTTCAGTGAAGGATTACAGAGCTGCTCTGGGGTAACCTTGTCGGCAAGGCACACACTGAATAGTAAGATGTGTGAAGAAACTTTTTTTTTTTTGCTTTGCTTTTTAAGAGAAGTGCAGAGCCACTGCAGATTTTTGTAGTGCGCTTAGGTTGTGTCCAGAAACTGTGGTATGGAAAACTGCTCCCCCTGCCGTCTCACTGGGTCCCTGGTGTTTGCTTCAAGAGCTACTATGCAGCGTCAGATTGAAGAAGCTGGAATTTCACAACAGACTTAGAAAGTGTGAGAACAGAAATCCTGTAAGCATTATCCTCCGCACCCAAACTTGGAGACTGTTTTGTGAGTGAGAGACCTCGGCTGAGGCGCACCTGGATCCCTCAGCTGTGAGGAGAGGCCTCCTGGAAATACAGTTCGGGCCTTGCCTCCCCTCTCCTCTCTTTCCCGTCTTCTTCCTTTTGTCCAGTTAGATTTAGGCTGTGTGACTTTGCCAGGATGATTTCCTTTCGGGACACAAGAGGCTTTATTGTGTTCCCCAGAGCATGTGGTCAAAGAAGAACATCTAAAAGTACACAGGATGAGTAGTTTTTCGGGTCAGGCTTGGGTTTTTCAAGTCCTCTGGAAATCAAAGGTAGCTTGTGTGACCAGGAAATTTCATACCTGGTAGGTATCCACGTAGCTATCATTTCGCCATTCATCCCTGGGATCAGAGGCCGTCCTTTACCTAATTGAATTTCTTGGGCACCGATGAGCCTTCGTCTGACTGAATCCACTGGAAGGTGCCCCTTTCTGACACTGCCAACTCAGAGATTTCAGAGACATTCACTTTTGCTGGAAGTTGACGATTTTTCTGTGAATGATGATGAATGTGGTAAATTTGGCAGGGTGTCTCTAGGGAAAAGTTGGCGAAAGCCAAACACTTCCCCATTTCACTTGAGAAACCGACTCTGAGATTAGACCATAAGTGGTCACTTTGTTTAGCTAACAGAGAAAGCAGTGCTGGCCCATAAAGTGATGTATCACCAGACTGTTGTCCAAAGCCAGTCCCTAAGGATTTTTGAAAGGAAAAAGTGACTTGTAACGGGGCCCAGCAGGCATATGGAAGGCTCTCAGTAAGCACTAAATGAACAAAAGCAAGAATAAGGACTATGCAATGGCCTCATTTTTGTCCTTTGGACATCATGGCAGCCAATAGGGTGAAATCTTAATCCCATTGGATTCTTCTATGTCATTTTTGAAAAATTATCTTACAAATATTGAACCGAAAGGAGCATTTTACCTCATGAAATACACTTCAGGCACACATAAAGCAAACTGGGTATCAAAGAGGTGCTGTGACTTGCCCAAGTCACCCAGGACTCTGCGTGCAGCACTTTTTCATACTTCACCTCCACTTATTTTTATATCACTGTTGATCATCTGCGCCCATTCAAAGAATGTCACAACACTGTCTTCAGTGCCTCCGTCTCATGGAAAAGGAGATGTGAAAATCCTCCAAGTAGACGTTGATCAGCACAGGAAGCCTCTTCCCTCACCCTTTGTCCATTCATTCAACACTTCTTTGTGGAGAACCTTCTACTCCAGGCACTGTGCTAGACACCGAGGACTCAGTGACGGGATGATCAAGCTTCTTGCCCTCCTGCAGCTGCCCCGCCCGACTGCGAAACCCATATGCGTATTTCAAGTGGACATAAATACTTCATTTCTGAGACACACTCAGAATGTTGGCAAATCCGAATGAAGACACTGAGCTTCAACTTCGGAGGATTAAGATCAGCTTCAGTGACTCAGGACTTACTACTGTCTATCACTCCTCTCTTCCAGTCCCAGAAAACCCTCTCCCCTCCCCCACTTCATTCCTAATACAATTTCACAGTCGGAAGAGCGACTTCTAAAATATGTCACTTTCCAAATTGTACCCCTAATCGCTCTTTTCCTTTTGTCTTCCAGTCCTGGTACCTGGGATAAAAGTCGCAGCGTCCCACCATCCACCAGACAGACCACCTGACCCCTTCTCAACACTGTAACATGGACGCGTCCTCAACCCAGCGCGGTTACAACTTCACTGTCAGTGGAAGGGGAGAATCAAATCAACTTGTACATGGAAACAGCGAGCATTATGGTCAAACAGCAAAGGCCATAACCTTTTGGGATTTTTTTTTTTTTTAAATACTTTAGGGACTGTTGTAATTTTCTCATATGGTGCTGGAAATGGTTGGGCTTTGTAACATTTGGAGTGTTTTCCGTGGTAGCGTGAGCATTAGGTGACGTGGCTAGTGGAGGTCTACCCTTGCTCACTGACTTCCCGTTGTAACACACTTTCCTTACGGAGCCTGGCTGTTTCACAGTATTTCATGAATTTACCCACACAGGTGTGAGCCTCCTTGAGTCATCAGGAGGCACATGGAGAACTAAATCTTTTGTAGTAGCTGAGATCTGCAATATATAACTTATGGGACAGTCAAAGGGCAATGTTTTTCTGTAACATATTGGAAAAAGAAAATGCAGTTATGTTCCTTTTTTATTTTTTCTTTTAGTTTGGTTTGGTTCAGCAGTCAGCAGTTAAATATATAACATGGCCCACAAGGACAGTGAATCCACTCACGTTGCAGAACAATTCCGAAATGACAAACTACTACTACTACTATTCAGTTTTTTAAAAGTTGTGAAATGCTGCACTTACATTTAAAAAAAAAAAAAAAACATTTTTTTCAACAATTTCAACAATGACACACAAATTCACATGGAAATGGGGAAGATGGTCTGTTTTGACAGAAACTGACAGGAATCAATCAAAACAATCGAATTTTGAAATGAGTAAAGTGCAATTTCATTGGATAGCTAAATATCTTTGTAAGATAGAGATTGTTGAAAATTCTATTTTTGTTTTTCAAGTCCTTCCACCCCGGGACTCTAAATTATCGGGGTAAAAAACAGCCTTGCAAGAAAAAGGGGAGCTATTTTTGCTTTTTATGTTTTTTATTGTTAAACTTGTATCCCTTTAAAAACTGAAGGAAAATTTAAAAAAAAAAAAACAAAAAAACAAATCTAATGGTGCTTTTACCACGATATGTTAACTACATTAAATGCTAATTAATTATTTTCTGTTATCAAAGCACATAACTAAAATGAAATCATGGTATCTGTTAATTTTATAAGCTAGAAGTCACTATAATGGATTATGCCAATTCTGAAAATTTTTACATGTATCCAGCAACATAGGATTTATCAGTTATCAGACACTTCATTGTACCAGAGATTGTCCAGAACTTTTCAAGACCTTTGCGCCCCTGAACTGGGCTATGGGGAAAAAAAAAATAACAATAATAATAAAAAACCAGTACTGACACAAATGCTGGTGGGTGCCCATTCAGATCAAGGGTACCTGTTAGGGAAAAAAAAAAGTTTGCACCCCCAAATGTCCTGTAGCTTATGTAAAAAACACACACACACACACAAAAACAAAAAAAAATAACAAAAAAAAAGTGCAAGTGATTTTTCTACCAGACAGCGAAGCACCCCTTTGCTTCCCATGCAACTTCAAGAAGGTTTCCTATACTATACATATATATACGTTCTGGTTGGCAAGCCCTGCTGATCAGAGAAAGTCTCTGCATGTTCTAGTGTTAGTAACTAATTTTTATATAGTTAATGTAGGATAAAGTAGAGTGCATTAAGACACAATATTGTAATCCCTACTCTAGGCACTTGCCTTTAAACTATGTTTTTCAGCCCTTCAGAAGGGTTCTACTACTGTCCTATACAATCAAGTAACTGAAATTCTTGGGAAGACACTTTGCTCCTCATCTTTCTCCCCCGAAACAATGTTGTTTTGTTTTGTTTTTTTTCCTTAATTTGCACGAAAACAAAAATTCCATATCAATGTGCCTTGCCCTGGATAGCGATTATTTGTGGAATTGTTGCACATGCTCCTCTATTGAAAGGGGTTTTTCCCTAGTCAAGCATTTGGAGACACTTTTTGTAAATGTGACTTTTATGTCAGCCATCGTCAGTTTCAACATCTAGAACTAAATAGAGAGTTAGTTGTTCCGCAGATAGGAGTAGTCTTTATTGTCCTCTGTGGTCAGTGGCAGTGCTATTCTGAGATCTGTAGATGGCTTAGAATATCAGTATTTTGGATGTTGCTGCATTTTACAATTTATTTGGAGTCTTCCTTTATCCCCCCCCAGATATATGAAAATATGCAATACCTGCTTATATCGTGTAGAAAAGCTTAGCAATTATTAATTTTTCTTTTATTTTTTTTATTTGACCAAAGTCGGTGCTGCACTTGACGCAGTGTGTTTTAGGTGTTTGTCTTTGTACTTTTTTTGTGATTTTTGAATGCACGTGCGCAGGAAGGGCTCCTCTTAGAGAAGCAGTCAAACTGTGAAGCACTAAGCTGACCCTGCTTCAAGCAATTTTGTTTTTACAACTGTTCCTTTCACAAGCAAGCCTTAAAAAAAAAAAGACAACTTCCTTTTTCTTCAGCTCCCACACCCCATTTTTCTTAGCAGACTGCAGTCAATCCACATTCAATAAAAAGTATATAATGCCCATTTTTATATGCACGTTTTTAAACTTCCAAGTTCTGAAAATTGTTTACTGGTTATCTCTATTTAAGGAAAAAAAAATAAAATAAAACATTTTGGATTTTCATATGTGTCTGATAAGTGGTTGAATAGTCGTTTGGCGCTGTTGTATGGTGTGGTTGTCAGTATATGGTGTCACTTCCTATAGCCAGCCAGCATACTTTGCCTTCCCCTATAGCACTTAGCTGGGCATTACTTTATTATGACATATGTGCACTAAAAAAAAGAAAAACTAAAAAAAACAAAAACAACAAAAAAAAACACAAAAAAAATAGCAGCTTTCAGTGCTTCACAGTGAAGGGAAAAAAGCCTAGACAAACATTTTGTCAGAACCTTGCAATAAGCCAAGGTATTACCAGTAAATTGGTTGTATATACAATAAAATCGCACCCTTTTTTTAAAACAAAACAAACTAAGCAATAGTTTGGGCAGTTTTAGTTGTTTTTAGTAAGCATGTTGTAGTCATGACTGCAAAGAGAGAGAATAAACTGCCCACTCAGAAGATATGTAATTTGTATTGTTGTATAGTTTTATTGATTACACTGATTTATTCTACCCTATTTTATAATGCAGGACTTTTGTAATGTTGTTTAAATGAGGAAAAATTTCTGTCAAATTAGCCTAGTGAAATTTCTGATTGTCCATTATAAAGGCAGCGTTCATAGAATTGCTTTTCTTTCTTTCCCGCCCCTCCCCCTTTTGGGAACTGGATTTAAGTTTAAAACTTTCCTGTTTCCTTTTTTTTTTTGTAAGTATTTAAATACAGTTTTGTTTTTGTTTTTGTTTTTCTCTCAATGGTATAGCATATTCCTATGCTTGAGAAGTATAGGTCTACTGAAAAACCATTGTAAATGGACATTACAGGTATGCTGTATTTTTGAAGGTATTTTGTTGTATTAAGTTTGATGAAGCTAAAATTAGGGAACTCTGAACAGATTTGCAGGAAAAAAAATGTTTTAAAGGCTTTAAAACATTAAGGAAGCAGTCTAGGGCGATAACGAACAGGGGTCAAGTATTAAATACACTAAGTTACATTTTTGTTCATGTTTCATTGTCCAGAAAGCAGCAGGAAACTGTAGTTCAGTTGTGATCAAGCAGGAAAAAAGAAACACCAACAATCTGAGTGTTTACCTTTTTAGATGAAAGCCAAGCGAAGATGTTTGAGGAAGACTTTGCTACCTGGGGTGTGTAGACTGACAGGCTGAGGGCTGGCCAATTAAAGGCCCTGCCCTTGATTCTGAGACACATTGGAATTTTTTCTCTCCCATCAAATGGCATTAACAATATTGACAAAGAGAAGTCCCTCAACTCACTCTCTGTGGTTTTTCTTTGGGAACTGAAGTCAGAGGCACAAACACTAAATCTGATCATTTTTCTATATGCTTTTTTTTTTCTGACCCATCCCCCTGCCACTAAAATGCTCCTTTTCTGATCATTCATGGGCAGAGGTCCCTCTCTCTCCATCCCAGAGCCTGTTACTTTCCTCTGGGGTTTGAGCGAACTTTTCTAGAAGTTTCTTCACACCCTGGCATGGCAGTTATTGGTGTCAGCCCCTCCCCACCCCCACCCCGCAGTCAGGTGTGGGCACCCCTCCCCCGCAAGCCAACAGGTACACCTCCCCACACTTGCGGTCTTCATTCTCTGACAGTCGAAGTGTAAGGGAACCCAAATTTTCCAGAGTCACGGTGTTCCGTCAGCCCACAGGAATATGCAAAACCCATCTCAAAGAAGTTTGCCTTTTACTTTTTCAAACCCTTATCCCCGTGTTGAAGTCTGTCAAAAAGTATTTACGAAATCTGGATTAAGAAAAACATTTTTTCCTTGTGATTTTTTTTGGGGGGGAGGGGAGGGATTTCTAGGAATGTCATTTAATGTACTTTGCGTCATGTCTCTGGATATATCTTTTTGTCCATAATAGTGGTTGTCTCTCTCTCTCTGTCTCTCTCTGTCTCCCTATCTTTCCTTCTTTCCTTTCTTTCAGTGTTTTTCCCCCGGTAGCAGGCCTCCATAGAACAAATTTCAAACACAACTGGCATGGTAATGTAAGGAGAGCTTCAGTGGCACCTCACCACCCGCCCTCCGAGATCTGTCCTAGGACGGTCTCAGAAAGCCGCACTGCCCACCAGCAGAGCTTTCATTCGAATCGGCTTCCAAGGCCAAGTTCGTCCTGAAGTCAATGCATGTATTTACTGTTTGACAGTAAACCCGCTCTGCCTTCTCCACGTCCAAGGCTGTGCATTTGCCTAATTAGTGTCGTGTATATTTTCCTTTTATTTTTTCCAATAAAAAAAGCAGTGGGATGAAAATTGCTTTGATAGATAGCAGGTAACATTGAAGCTATTCCATAGCACTTAACTGTAGTGAATACTGTGTCACCAATTCTGAAATCAATTTAATGTTTAATGCAAATCCATTACATGGTGCTATTACAGGCTGACAAAATGATTTACACCAATGTGACAACTTGGGCTCAATTCACTCTGCTTTCCAACAGTGTAAATGCATAGCAGTGTTTATCTGCATGAGAACTATGCACTAATCTATCTGAAGAAAAAAAACAAACCTATATCAACTTTGGTATCTACTTTCCGTTTACTTCAATCCTTGCCTTTTTGGTCATTGTTATAATGCCAGCTTTAGGACAGAAAGAATTATAAGAAAACCAGCATAATACCTGATATATTAAAATGTAGTGCCTGTGAAATCTGTATTATATTGCTCTTCTGAAGTAAGATTTTTCTACACCGGTAGCCTTCGCTGTCTGTCAGTCAGGACCTTCTGGTATAGGTGATGTAAAATAACCCTACAATATTAATGCATGCTATTCCATAATGCTTAGTGAACTGTATGAATATTACTCAAAGTTATGTTAGTCTTTTTTTCTGACTTGGTTCTTGTCAGCTAGGTTTAAAGGTATTTCACTGAGAACGCAAATTCTGTCTTTCTTGATTTCGGCTGTTTTCAGTATTTGGGAGGTATACATTTACTTAAATTCAGTATTACTTGTGTTTTTGTTTTCGTTTTGGTTTTTTTTGTTTTGTTTTGTTTTCTTTCTCCTAGGGGACAAGCATGGGTGGTTGATTTCAGAAATCAGTCCCTGGCAAGACTTTTGTCTCAGAACGACCGTTTGGGTTCAAGAACTGTGCTATGAGGACACTCTGAGGACATTTCCAAGCGAGGGACATTTTCCTTAACCCTCGACTGAAGCTATGCTGACCCTGAAGTGTTTTCTTAATGGACAATGTTCCGCCAGGTACCCATGCTTGATCCGTCGTCACACCAGACTTCCTCATATTAAAAGAAAAAAATAATGAAAAAAAATCTTTAAGAAATCACATGGCTATTTAGTTTCATGCACAGTTGCAATATTTTCTTCAAAAATAAAACTCTGTACAAACTTTGGGCCCGATTCATAAGAAAAAGGAGTTTGCTATTAACACGGGATTTTTTAAATATACTCTTTTTCGGTCTAAATTTGAAACAACTTGCTTCCCAAATTAAATCAGCTTCATCTCACTTTTTTTTCCCCCTAAACCAGCACTCATCTGCCCCCAGAGGGTTACATAACCAGATGAGGGGAACAGGGAGATGGGGAGTAGGTATCGGAAATGCTCAGAAAGATAGGGGACCACCTGCCATTGAGCGCATCAGAGCGGGGAGGCAGCTGTGTGTGGGGGCAGTACCTCACCTGTGTGCCAGGCATCCCGAGTTTCACATGTGGGCTCCTTATGTAATTTAATTTAAAAAAAACAAACAAATTAATTTCCAAAATGTGTCTGGACCACAGGAATATATATATATTTCTATATATGGTGGAAGTGCCACCTTGAGTCCAACCAGAACACCTTCACGGTAGAAAACACTCACCAGGTCATGCAATGTGAACTTTTCTATCTCCACAGTGCTTTTAAGGACAAGTAGTGTCCCATGAATTGGGCTCTTTTTCCTGCTGTTCTGCTCCACTTCTCAAAATGACAGAAGCTCTTCCCACCTTTGATTCTATCTGTGTTATTCTTATTTTCCATTTCATTTTATTTTTTGAGTAACAGTCTATATAAATCAGCTTTTTTTATTTTAACATCTCACCCAAAGGTCACGAGGCCCCATGCTGTGCGGGGACAGAGGATTGAGAGAGCTGCCAGCTTCATTTTTTCTTTCTCTCCCTGGTCTCAGACCAGCCTGTCTGCACTGTGAAGGCATTAGGTGGTGTCACCCCGAGATACTAGACCTAGAGCTGGAGCTTTATCGGGTTCTCGGAGGTCCTTAAGAAAGACTTTTCAAGGCAAATACATGATTCCCCTTCCCTACACCCCAGACCTCAACAAATTTAGTTCCCTGGGGACCTTTCCCCACCACCCTTGGCAGTCTGTCTGCTCAAGATACCTCGGGTTTTTCATTTCAAATTGCGGGGGGAGGGGACCGAACACTTCCCAAGATGAAAAGAGATCTGTTGTGAAACTAAATACCCCCCCGTGTTAATAACTTGGTATGACATTGGTTTCTATGAGCCGGGCCCCCTGTGCCTCTCGTATACTTGTATTGACTCTCATAGCTACCCTTTTAGTTTTACTGTGTTCTGTGAAAATTTGTAATTGGTTGAGAATCACTGTGGGCGTCCATTCTTATTCAACGAAATCTCCACAGGTTTTTTGAGCTGGTGTGGATTAGTTTAACTCTGTATTCAACCATTAGTGCTACCACCTTCTCACATTACGATACAATTACTGGAAGCAAGTACTGCATTTCCTATGCAACAAAAAAGGAAAAATAAAAAATTGCTAATGCTCTGGAAGTCGTGTCATCATTTGCTTCAGATCACACCCGGGTGGTTGTATTTGAGTGACAGTGAAGGGGGTGGATCGGCCTTTCTGCCCTGTGGAGTTTGCATCATTTATCCTTGAAAGATGCCAAGCCCCTTGGCGCCCTTCACGGGTGTGGGTGGGCACTGCTGGTTTTCTCATCGACTTCAACACATGCGGAGCCTAACATTCCCCTGTGCTTCCTGTGTGCCTGATACTGTCCGAAGAGCTTTAGATGTACTGGGACCCAGTCAAGTCAGGAAGAGGGTCCGAAAAGTTTGCTAAGAGGGGGCTCTGTAGTGGCCGAGTGATGAGGACCTGTAGGATTATAGCCACCGGCGCTGGAGCTGGGGACACAGAAGGGAAAGGTTGGGCTACCAGAACCTCGGGGCTCCCGGGAGGAACTCCACACAGCTGAGACTTGGATGTGTATGGAGAGGGGTCACCAGGAAGGGGGGGGTAGGGCACACCCCATGGGTGGTCACAGACCTCTGAGAGGACAGGGGGTGGGCGGTGAGGGGTGGGGGGGTGGCGGTTGCTGGCACCGCAGAGGGGAACCCAGCCAGCTGTATCAGTGTTGCCAAGGAGGTGAGGCGTGGTTGTGCTGGGGCACTGAAGGGAGCCGGAGGCCGTTGGTACATCCATCCTCTGTACTGTCCCATGTGGACAGGAGCAGAAACCGGAAAGAAGCCCCCTCTTTCCCTGCCCTCCTATTCTGAGACTCCTACAGGTGTCTTTCAGTGGCTTGATCAAAGCGTAGGCATCTGGGTAGGGAGTATGGAAAACACAGTGAGAGAACTGCCAGCCCCACAGGGTATAGAAAGGTGAGCCTGGAGACCAGACCCCGGGACTAAACATACAGCACATGTATCTTCATCCATGTATCCCTCGCAGCTGTCTCTGTAGGAACTATTTTTACCCCCATTTACCGATGAGGAAACTGAGGCAGAAAGAGACTCAGTAAGGTACCCAGGGTCATACAAAAACCAAATGGCAGGGTGGGATTCAAATCCAAGAAGTCTCTTCTAACTTCCATCCTATAATCACTATAATACATCAACTCAATTTTTTTTTTTAGATTTTATTTATTTGAGAGAGAGAGCATGCTAGTGGGAGAGGGACAGAGGAGACATGCAGACTCCCTGCTGAGTACAAAGCTCAACATGGGACTCGATCCCAGGACCCTGAGATCGTGACCCAAGCTGAAGTCAGATGCTCAACCCATTGAGCCACCCAAGCTCCCCTCAACGCAATTACTTACTCAATAAAAACTGAGTACCCGTTATGTGCCAGAGACTATATCAGGGGCTAGGGATAGAAAATAAGTAAAAACTGAGCAGCAGTTTTTACGAAGTATACAGTCCAGTGGGCAGAATAAGCACTATCCAAGTAAACACAGCAGCCAAGGTAAGTGTGTAGTTGTGATGAGGATTAAAAAGGATGTATTATTGCTGTGAAAGCCCATTGAGACTAGTAGGACAGATAGAAGTTCACTAGGCAAAGGGAGCAGGCGGGAAGGAGAATGTTCTGGGCAGAGGGACAGCACGTGTGTACAAAGAGCCAGGAGCAGGCTGGAGTTGGCACCTTTGAGGGAGGGGAGCAAGGCCTTTTTAGATGAAGCGGTGAAGTGGAGAGGAAATTCGCTTCAAGGTGAAGCTTGGCCCTGAGGTCGGTCAAGATGGTGCAAGGCCTTGCAGGCATATTAGGGGACTTTGTCCTGTCCTCCAAGAGCCTCATAAAACATGTCTCAGTCCGACGAGGCTAGATCTATGCTGTGGTCCGCACAAGTCCAAACCCTCAGCGGCTTCCAATAAAGGCTTGCACCTTACTTTGCACGTCTGTCAAAGCGTTGTGTGGGGTCCCAGTGAGACTGTCCCCATTCTAGGACCCAGGGTGCAAAGCAGCTGCCATCTCAAGCATTGCCGGATGTGTTAGCACGGGGGAGAAGCAGCATGGCAAGCCCGGCCCGGCTTTCAAGAGTTCCATCTAGAATGACCCACGCCACTTCCACTCATGGTTCATTGGCCAGAGCATGTCCCAAGGCTGTGCCTCCGTCCGACAGGACCAGGAAGGAAACTCCTCCCGCAAGGAAGCCGAGAGTACGCTTTTTTTTTTTTTTCAATTTTAATTCCAGTAAAGTTAACATACAGTGTTATACTAGTTTCAAGTGTACGACACAGTGATTCAACAATTCCTTTCCTCACCCAGTGCTCATCATGACAAGTGAACTCTTAGTTCCCTTCACCTCTTTCACCATCCCCCAGCCCGCCACCCCTCTGGGAACCACTGGTTTGTTGGCCAGGAATTTTATAGATTAACTCGAGGAGAGGAGGGAAAGGTGCTGAGTGGAGAAGGTCAGCAAGAGACAGGACCGGACGGTGGCGGACGGTGGCTGGGGCTGTGGGGCCTGCGAAAGAGCGGCCAGGTCAGGGATAGTAATAAGGCTGTTAATAGCTACTGGGTATTGAGCTCTTAAATGTGATTTATCCCATTAAGTTTCATATTTTCTCTCTTATTACTGCCGCTCAAAAAGGTAGAGTCGGTCCTCAAAACACATTTCTGACCAAAGTGAATAGAGCAATTTCACACACACATGACTTGGGGTTGAAGTTTGATGGCATCAGTCATTTTACCTTTCGGTGAGGACTCCGGCCAATAGTAGGCACTTTGGTCTTCATTATTCGGAGTTAAGAAAATGGAATTAGAGTCATTCAATGACTCTTATCGACAGGTCGTATATAGCGTATGGTTACAGGGCTTGGGGTGATGACAATGTAGAGGTCAAAGGCACAGACTCAGGCACAGGACTGCCTGGGCTGAATCTTGGCCGTGCATCTTATTACCTCTGTGGTGTTGGCGAGTGCCTCAGTTTCCCTATTGGTAAGGTGGGAATAATAAAAAGGGCCCCTACCTTCCTCATAGGACTGTGCTGAATATTTGTTGCGTTTGCTGTTCATAAAGGGGTCAGTGGTGTGTCCCGGTACATCATAAATGCTGTGTGAGTGCTGTAACTGAGCAATAGATAAGTGGTTCCAAAATATGGAGATAAGGCATTCTTTCAGTGTTTGATGGCATAAGCCTTCTTCCTTGTCATTTCCAGACCTCTATTTGAATAAACTCTGAGAAAACTTTCATTCCACATCTGCCTCAATGAAGCAGGAAGAGGGAGCTTAAAAAATATAGTTGTAGGTTTGAGGACAGACACACTTGGGTTTAAATCTTGACATTTGGGGCCTCAGTTTTTCTGTCTATAAAATGGGAATAAGGAGAGTACCTACCTTACGAGATCGTGAAGAAGGCCAAATGAATTAATGTATGTAGAACACCTGACACACTATCAACCAGATGACAGCTATTATCATTTGCAACCCTGGGTTGGTGCATCCTTAAGAAGAATACTGACACCTGGGAAGGTAATACATGGTGGAAAGAAGCTCGAGTTTGAAACCAGAGGACTCATGTATGAGTCCATCATTTATTGGCTGTATGATATTAGTAAGTTATTACACCCCTCTCTGAGCCACTTGAGAGAAAGGCCCAAATGGCTCAGTGAATACGGATGAGATTGTGTTGGGAAGCACAACTCGAAGCATCGGGCACTAGGCTTGATTGAATAGAACCCAGCTGGAGGGTCCAGCCTGGCTCTGGTTCCTATTTCCCTCAACAGTGTTACTGCCAGGGAAATCCACTCTCATCACACAGAGAAAGTTGGCCAAGGGAAGTGGTACTAGTCATCATTTTAACCTCTCCAGTTCTGGCTTTTTGGTAAAAGAACATGGCTACATTAGAGCGGTCTTGTCGACATTTAGGGAGACACAGGGCTTCCCTTGACCTCAGAGGAATGAACTAGCTTCTATTCCTCTCTGAAACACTTAAGCCTATATTCTACGTTTGCTTTCCATCTGTTACACTCAGTTTGGATTTCAAGTTCATTACAGGGAGCCCTAGTAAAACAAATAAAAAGTACATTTATTTATACTGTCATGTATAAAATTCTTTTATTATGGAAAAATACCATGTATGTACAGAATAGAATTGATTAATGAACTCCCATTACACCTCCTACTCATCACTTACAATTAACCCCTATGCCCACTGTACCCCATCCACTTCCTGGCCACCCCCAGATTGTTTTGAAGCAAATCTCAGGCATCCTATACTTCATCTGTGATTTTTCAGAATACATCTCTAAAAGACAAAGACTCTTTTATTAAACATATTCATAGTACTATTTCATACCCCAAAATATTAACAATAATTCCTGAATATCATCAAATAACCAATCAGTGTTCAAGTATTCCCAACCATCATGTGATTTTTTAATAGCTTTCCAACTAAGAATCCAAATAAAGTTCATATACTAACTGATCTTTATGTATCTTAAGTCTTTAAATCTATAGGGTCCTTCCTTCTCTTTTATTTTCCTTGCAATTATTTGCTGAAAAAACTGGGTTCTTTGTCCTAAAGAGTTATTCAGACTCAGTTTTGTGGATTGCATCCCTGTGGCATAAGTCCTGTTCTGCCATTAAACTGGAACCATATTCCTGACCTTGGGAGTTGACCCATGGCATGTAATCCCAAAACTGCCCTCACACACCGTCATGGGAAGGACCAAGGAATTCACCTTGTGTTTGTGCCCTGACTCTGGAAGCTGGAAGCAAAATAACAGAACCAAAGTGGAAGAGGTTCTGGGAGCTGTTCACCAATTCCACCCCTAGCTGGCTTTTTTCGCTTCCAGGAACCATGGGGTCAAGGGAGTGTCTACCCAAATGACGAAGAATACTATCTCCTTTACTACCTACTGCAGACAACAACAACAACAACAAAATAAAAAAACAAAAAACCACACACACACACACACACACACACACACACACACACAAAAGGAAAGCCAGCTTCCACTTTAAAGGAGAGCAAGATGAATAATTCTGGTCAGTAAAAAGTCTTCTGATTAGATAAAAGTCTTTCTGCTCTTGCCTCCTTATTCAATAGGCATCCTCTTCCCTTATGAATACATGGCTTTGGGGGTGTGGGGGGGCAAAAGAGAGTCCAGGGCAGGGAAAAAGAGCTTCCCCATCAAGCTCTATGGAGCAACTGTGGGGGCCATAAGATCACTTCATCTAGCTAATCTGCTACTTCCACATCCACTTTCATGGACCCTAAACACTGCCCTGAGCCACACTCCTCTCCACAGAAATATAAAATCTCATTCAAAA
Organism: Mellivora capensis; assembly: GCA_004024625.1. NCBI lineage: Eukaryota > Metazoa > Chordata > Mammalia > Carnivora > Mustelidae > Mellivora > Mellivora capensis. The sequence goes on along the minus strand of PISX010002477.1, from coordinate 6,131 downwards.
CAAACCAGACCAACATTCTTGAGTACCTCCCATGTGCCAGAACTTAGCGCTGGCAAAGGAGATGGATCTGAGATCATCCCAGAAGAGTATAGCATCTAGCAGGGAAAACAGACATGCAAACCAAATCATTGCCCCATGGCTTTGTAAAAACCAGGAAGACATCATGGGCCAGATAATCTGGGGACCAACTATGCCCAAGGGAGAGAGAGCCACAGGGAGGAGATGCACCATCTAGGTCTTCAAGGATGAGGAAGAGTTCTAGAGACTGGCGAGAAGACACAAATATCAATAGTCACGATAATAATAATAACAGCTAGCAGGTATTGAGTGAGCCCTTCACACACATTCACATTCTTCTAAGTGCTTTATAGGCATGAGCACATATAATCCAACCCCAAAGAGAAATAGTTGTTATTCCCATTTTGCGGATGAGGATATTGAGGCACAGGGAGTTTCAGTAATTTTCCTTACTCACATTAGTAACTAACTGTGTGGGGCCCTAACATTCAGGGGTGTAAGGGGTAGATACATTTCTAAATTACAATGGGTCTAAATGTAAGTCCGATTCACTGTCCTCTTCCCAGTGCCTGGAATAGTGCTAGGCACCTGAAAGTCACTTCGTACTGTCAGAGGATGAGCCATGGTTGTGTCGGCTTTAATTTGCCCCTCCAGATCTACTCTACCCGACCTTCTCGAAAATGTTCTGTGCTCAGGAGGCTGACCTGTGTGGACCACGTCAATGGGCTTCCTTGGCCTGGGGTTATCAGCTGGGATCAGCCCATCAGAAGCCGTGGCAGTAGATTATCGGGAAAAAGTGATGGCAGGGAATTTACTTCCCTGGCTCTTTCCCCAGGTCCTCTCTGACTGGTGATGCTCCTCAGCAGAAGGTCACAGTCCCTCTCAACATGGCTCTCTAGACCTTAATTTCTCCTTCTGTGTTCTGATTAAGAGCTCCCTCCCTTCACCCTTTTAGGCACAAGGATAGTAAGAGCTTTGGGTTACTGCTCTGTCCTTTGTCATTTCTCTACATCTTACCCACACCTTTGTAGATAGCCTCTTTACTAAACCCCGCTCAAATCATTTCAAGTTGAATGTACCATCTGTTTCCCACTGGACCCCTGACTGATACAGTGGTCATGCCAGCACAGGCTTCTGGAATCTTCTTTTTCCTCAAATTCCAGCAGAGCCTCAGATTTATTCACCTGATGGATGTCAAAACCATAAATTTTCCCATCTTAGTTTATCCTAGATTCAGATGGCTAGACTCAACCTTCAAAGGTCACTGAAGTCCATTTCCCTGCCTCCAGCTAGGAATCCCACCTCCCCACCACCACCCCCGACTGCTCCTGTCAGAGGGAAGTATATCTTACTTTGAAGATCTCCAAGTAAGGAAATACCATAACTCATTTTATTGTCTTCATACTCCCAGCCTGATAAATCTCTCCTGTCTAACACGAACCCCTCCTGTTACAGGTGAAGCCTGTTTCCTTTGTCTGCTCCCTGGCAAGAACTGAACAAAAGATCCTTCATTCTTTGAAAATAGGCATTAAATCGCCTTTACCCTCCTCTAGTTCCAAAGTGCAGATCAATGAAAGCAGATCATCTGCCCATGCAAGTCTCAGGTCATCAACCTAGATGTTCTAGGAGAACACTTCGTCATAACAAACTTTTACAAAGATGAGTTCTAAAAGTTTTGTCAAGGGACGGGAGGGAAGATGGGAGTCCTAGCATCTGCTGAAAGACCACTGACTGGGTTCCTGACAGGAGTGAAAGGGAATTCTTCGTCTCCTTTGATATACTTATCCACTTGGCCATTTTTCCCTGCCTGTTATCATGACCCTGAATTCTGGAGGGTGCTGAGTTGCTGGTAGTTATGGGCTCTGACAGAGCAGATGCTTTGTAAACAGAAATCTGCTATTAGCCTTCAGGCCTCTACTGCTTCCCTCCATCAGTCTCCACCCAGCTGGGCTTTCCGGGCACTTGAACTGAGCCAGCCGGGAACTGGATCAGCAACACACCCCAGGATCTGATAAACCTCAAACCCCACAGACCATGGTTTAAAAGTAAATTTTACTAACTGAACTGAACCCACGAAGACATAAATGATGGATATATTGGTCCTTACTTATTCCCACTTCAATTAGATGCCCAGCCGTGAAACCATAACGTCAACGCGGAAGTGGGTGCTTGACTTTTGTCACCGGTTATCCCACGTCACCATTTCATTCTCCCAGTGACCCAGCAAGATAGGTGTGATTAGTCCCATTTAATAAGCGATGAAATGATAAGCCCCAGAAAGATTAAAATCACCCAGTTAGTGAGCATGAACCACAAGCATTCATCTCTGAGCCCTGAAACCGGAGTCAAATCAATTTAGACAAAGACAAGTGCCAGCAACTAATATTGTGGAATAGTTACACCCCAACAGTGCTCTTATTTGGGACTTGTGGGTGCCTCATAGCCCTTAACTTTTTTCAAAATAGTCAAAGAGAGCTCTGAATCATTTTAGCCCCACTTGAGTATGCTAAATTCTTCTTTAACAAATCTTGTTTTTCAGAGTGGGCAGTTAATACAGGAACCATCAAGGAAGCCACTGGTTACCCTGAGCACCATTTCCGGGGAGCTGGGGTCTACAGCGGGCTGAGTGGGGAGCTGGTCTCCTGAGGACATGCAGCACAACTACAAGGCTGAATGGAGTCCTAATCCTCACGAGCTCTAGAAGTTAAATCAGGGTGAATCCTCAGTCAAATGGCACAGAAAGCTGGGTGTTTGCCAATGCAGAGCAAGAGGGAGTCAGAGAGTCACATTCTGTGGCCCACTGTCCCATGAGCGACCCAGCCTTATGTTCTCCTGGGATGGAAAACACACAGGATCTGGATCCAGTTCGGAGACAAAGGGGAGTGCATCGCTACCAGGCTCAGCAGGTCTGGGGTTGAGTCTCTCCTCGGATTGTCTCAGATGTGAACTCATCTTAACCATCTCACCTTTGAACCTCAGCACCCCTCATTTGTGAAGTAGGGGTTTTGCAAAGGTGAGAGAAGTTTTTGATAAACAAAGGAAGACCATAAAGTGTTGACCACTGGATTTTAAGGGCTATGAGAAATGGAGCATAAAATGGTGTCACTGAGTCAGGCTGTGTTGGGGGGAAGGACATCGTTAGGGTCCTCGTTCCCTCTCCCTCCCATCTAATGACACAGCTCACTCAGTCCAAACAAACCAAGAACGAATCCCCTGTTCTTTGTTATATCTGGCTCACTTTTACTGAGATATTATCTGGCCAAGCCCAGTTAATATCCATTAAGTCCCTTCAGAAAGCCGGCATCTCCATTGCTTCCAGACCAACCTGGTCCTGGGGCTCTTGGCTTAGGCTTCGGAGCTGTGATGCACAGAGTCCAGGCCCCTCTGCACCACAGGTAGAACTTCCCCCATCTTACATTCTGTGTAAAACCCAAGTGTAATAGAACAAAAGGTTACCTTGGCCCTTCTACCTCCTCACCTTCCTGCCTTACTGCATCTTACTGAAAGTGGATTCCCAATAATTAGTTGAGTAGAGGCTTTTTCCGGGATCCCTACCAAGTTGTTACTTGGCCTCAAAGCACAAAAGGTAGTAATGACTCTCTGAGGGAAGGGAGCTCAGATCATGGAGGCTCTGCTAGCTTCTTGGAATGAGCGAATCTAAAATATCTCCCTTATTTCCAGATCTGATGTAATAATGAGAGAAAACCTCAAATTATTATTTCTATAAATTAGCCTGCATTCATGAAGACCAAATGCCAAGCACTGTGCTATGGGCTTAATTTGCAACTATTATCTCATTGGAATTGAAGATAATAAAATAACCCACGCACCCAAAGAGATCCCATGGAAATATCAATGACTAGCTCCCATCTGGTCCCTTGGGGCCAATCATTTCTTGTCATTCCCCCCAGCCCCCAAAGAAACATTCATGGATTATGCTGGAAGTGAACTGATTGCTCTGAACAGGGTCCATTACCAAAGCCAAGACCTCAAAGCTCAAAAAAGAGCACCATCCCTATTGTCTGACTTAACTAATTTGTATAGACTTTTGAAGAGATTGAACTATCTTCCTCCCTTGTCCCAGGAAGAAATAGTCAACGGGCTCTGGGAAGGGAGAGACAGAAACAATGTTAGAAGAGAGAGTAGTGGTGAGGAGAGTTTGTCCCCCTTTGTCCTGAAAGGGAGGGGGAAAGGCTGTTGGGGAGGGGGAGAAGGAAAATAAACACAAGAAAGTCCTAAGGGAAGGGGGAGCGAGATTTGAGAGTGGCACCCCCAGGCTGCCCTGAAGGAGACACGGACACAGGGACAGTAGTCCTCCTGTGCCATCTACAAGAAACCACCTTCTGGACCAAAAAGGAGGCACAACAGTGATGCCCATGAATGGGTCATGGGCGTGAGGGAGGAAAAGGTGTCCTCCATGGGACTCCCTCATGCAGGGGCTTCCCAGGAACCAGAGGTGCCCCTGAACAGAGCAATCCCTAGGCAGCATCTATGATGGGAGGTGAGACCATGGGGACAGTTGCATCTCTGGCAATGTAAGAACAAGATACAAGGGAAACCGGAATGTGACCCCTTTACCCATTTTGCCCCACTGGAGTGGCCCCAGTGCCCCCTGGCATTGGAACAGACTCCAGAGCAGGGGAGAGAAGAAACAAGAAATGGTTTAGGTTTTGTGGGTTTTTTTTAAATATTTCATTATTTATTTATTTGAGAGAGGGCACGAGCGGAGAGGGAGAAGCAGACTCCCCGCTGAGCAGAGCGTCTGATAGTCTGAGGCGGGGCTCGATCCTGGGTCTCCAGGATCATGACCTGAGCCAAAGGCAGATGCTTAACTGACTGAACCACCCAGGTTTTAAGTGGTTTTAAATCGGACATGGATCTAACCATTGTAAACATGACACAAATCACTGGCTGGCCTGAATTTACCCGAAGGTGCTTAAATCGAGTTGCCTAATGAAAGACAACTTGGAAGTTAAGAATCCGAAATAAGTTACATTTTGCACACACCTGAATGAGGTCTGGGACATCACAGAACCTTCCAGCTACTAGGAAGCATGAGTCTAGGGAGCCCCAGCCCTGAACACGGAGGCTGACTAACTTGGCAGGATGGGAGAAGAAAAAACCCCCAAACTTCTCCTTGTTTCAACTTTCCCTGTAGCAGGGAGGGCAAACCACGAATTGTATCCGAGTGAACGGTCCTGTACAAATAACAAAGATAAGAGCAACAATTATTATCGAAATTGAGAACGGTGCGCCAGTCACTTTCCAGTGTTATTTTATTGACCTGACACAGGCACTGCCCACACCGCACGGGAGGTGGTGTTCTGTGTGGCTCAAGTGGGAGCAGGAGTTCTGCCGTGCTCTTGTTCTTTCCTAGTAAAGCCCCGTTGCTCATGGTCCCCATCAGCTAAAGAGAGGAGAAAAGGTCACGGCTGGACACCAGTGTGTGCGGGTAGAAGATTCCTAACGGGAGTACGGCCCCATCTCCTTACTCTGCCCACCTGACAGACCCCGGAACTCTGGCTCCCTGTTGAAACAGAGCACACCAAGGGCTGGGGGCAGGCTCGGCGAGGTAGGGTATTTACTAAGGTGCAAAACTGAAGAGGCCAAAATGTTCAGTCATGCAGAGAAATAATACTTCCGTGCAAATACATTTTAAATAAAAATGAATGCAAAAATAGTCACAATGAGAAAAATATCCCATTTTTAAATGAAGACAGAGTCAGTATTCCTGATTTTTCTTTTTGCCTCAGGCTTTAGTATGGCTCAGCATATCACTGTTACTGATGCTAAAAAGAAGAAAGAAAAGTATATTCACAGGCTGCATGATTGTCTATGAGGTAATTCCAGAGACTCCACCAAAAAATTGCCTACAACAAATTTGTTGTAAATATAAATATAAATCTGCTATAACAAAATACCATAGACGAGGTGGCTGAAATAACAGAAATTTATTTCTCACAGTTCTAGAGGCTAAGAAGTCCACGATCAAGGTACCAGCAAGGTCAGTTTAATTCTGAGACCTCTCATCTTGGCCTGTAGGCAGCCACCCTCTCTCTGTGTGCACACATGATCTCTTCTTTGTGCAGCCTTGAGAGAGAGAGAGAGAGAGA
>PISX010002476.1:139343-159781 GCA_004024625.1 Mellivora capensis | reverse complement strand
GGCGATATGTTACGGATCATGCGCATATGACTGTCAAATTCAATGATTCAGTGCTTTATATAAGACAAATCAGTTTCACTGTAGTCTTGCAATATATAAAAATGGCAAATTTGAATAATTTTACTATTTATTAGCTTAATTAAATAGCCCATGTGGTAAATCCAATGGAAACAACCATGAACTGAACTGTGTAATTCAGGTTAGTGGAAGGGGATGAGAAGATGCAAAGAGATTCAGATCAGCTCTGTCCACTGGGACATATGTAATATTTTTGTTGAAGTATGATTGAGAGATAGTGTTGCATTAGTTTCAGGTGTACAAAACAGTGATTGGAGAAATCTATACATTTGCTCTGCTCCCCACAAATGTCATTACCATCTGTCACGAGGCAACACCATTATGGTATCATTGACTGTATTCCATATGCTGTACCATTCATCCCTGTGATGTGTTCACTCTGTAACTGGAAGCCTGTATCTCCCGCTCTCCTTCACCCTTTCTGCCCCTCCCCCACCCTCTCCCCTCAGGCAACCATCAGTTTGTTGTCTCTACTTATGGATCTGTTTCTGAATTTTGTTTGTGTGCTTATTCACTTGTTTTTGGTTTTTAGATCCTACATATGAATGAAATCACATGGTATTCGTCTTTTTTCTCTGACTTATTTCATTTAGCACAATCCCCTCTAGGTCCATCCATGTGTTGCAAATGACAAGGGCTCATCCTTTTTATGGCTGAGTAATATTCCATGTAGATACACCACATCTTCTTTGTCCATTTGTCTATCAATGGACACTTATGTTGCCTTCATATCTTGATTGTTGTAAATAATGCCTCAACAAACATAGGGGCGCAGGGCTCCTGGGTGACACAGTTGCTTAAATGTCTGATTCCTGGTTTGGCTCACTCGGGTCGTGAGATCACGCCCTGAGTCATGCTCCGTGTTTGGCATGGAGTCTGCTTGAGATTCTCTCTCCCTCTCCCTGTGCCTCCCCCCCCCACCCAAAATAAATAAATCTTGAAAAAAAAATAGGGATGCATATTTTTTTTTGCGTTAGTATTTGTTTCCTTGAGTAAACACCCTGTACACCGCATATGTAATTTTTTAAAAGATTTTATTTATTTATTTGTCAGAGAGAGAGAGCGAGAGAGAGCAAGCACAGGCAGACAGAGTGGCAGGCAGAGGCAGAGGGAGAAGCAGGCTCCCTACCGAGCAAGGAGCCCGATGTGGGACTCGATCCCAGGGCTCTGGGATCATGACCTGAGCCGAAGGCAGCTGCTTAACCAACTGAGCCACCCAGGCGTCCCCGCATATGTAATTTAATACATCTGGTAGTCATGTTAATTATTTTCTGCAGCTCGGAGAAAGTTGGATATTTGAGAGAGAGAGAGAGAGGTTTAGTGGGAAGGAAAGGATAAAATTGTCCTGCAGCTGGATCTTTATGTCCCCAGGATACATAGGACCTTTATATCCCCTTTATATATATATCCTGGACCTTTATTTCCCCAAGTTAGAACTCTGTCATGGAGAGCACTACCCAAATGTTGGTAAACTAATTGTATTTGCAGTTTATCACAAAATCACACATTTCACAGCTGGAAAAGGAGAACTAACAGCCTCTCATTTCAAATGTGATAAATTAGGCCCAGAGAAGCGAAGGAACTCACCTCAAGTCCCATAGCCAAAGAGACACCCAGTCTGGATTCCCACCAGACTGTTGTCTCTATTCTTCCATGTTGCCTCTGTATCGTTGAGCCGTTATTTCTGTGTTCATTGGTCTGTTCAAAAGAACATTTGGTGCCAGGCACTGGGCTGTGGCTTTGGGATACAGTGATGAAAATGACAGTCCTTATCCTTGAAGACATTGTATGTGAGGGGACACAAGTTCATCCAGTTTTGTCACAGTGAACCTCCAGGTTCTGATGCATGTCATACTGTGTCATCTCATGACCTTGATCCACTTTCATGACAAGCAGGGGATAGTAATAATACTGTAAGGGACATTTGTGACAAGCCTAAAAGGGCTCCAAGATGTAAGTAAGGGTTTTCCCTCCATTCATGAAGAAAAGACACTTGAAGGAAGCAGTGGAGATGTATTCTGAGTAAACCACACTAAGCAAAACAAGAAGAATGAACTAACCCTTCAGTTAATTTACTTTACAGACCTCTCAGTATGGACCCTGAATGTCTGGACCATAGCACGTGCCATGATTTGATGGTTGCCAGGGCTCACAAGAGTTCTCTGAGGTTCTAAGAGGCGAACTGCCACAGAACATTTGGACTTTGGAAAGAGAAATATTGCTCATGGTCATGAGAGGACTGGTATTAAAAAAATTAAAAGACATTAGATCAGCACAGATCTTCCTGAGAATAACAGTATAACACTTCATAAAGTTTGAGCTACAAATACAAAAATCCCCCATGGCTCACTTTTTATTTCTTACGCATTCCCTTTCAATCCTATGGGTGAATATTCACATTGCTTAATCAGGATATATGTGTAATTCTATAATTTTGTTTTTGCAATGAAATGATCTTTAAACTACTTTTCCATGATGCATATGAGTCATCATAGTTGTTATTTTAGTGACTGCATAATATTCCATTCAGTAATCCTATCATGCTTTGCTTAAATTTGTTATTAGTCAAGTTATTAAACACGATGTTCCTTGGAACGCTACTGAAAATATTGTGAATGCTTAGAGTTTTCACAATAAAATCTCCTGTTTACTTATAAAGCCACTTTCAAAGGATCCCTTAGTGAGACAATGTATGTTCATGCAGTTCTAGGCTTTCAACCACCCCAATAGCAAGATGTTTTCCAAGTATCTTTGGTTTAAAACAATTATGCAAGACTGGTACACACTGTGGGCTCAGTTAACCTAGAAGTTAAAAAGAACTCTGTTGTAGCACTGCCCCTTCTTGTAATAGGTCAGGAGTGTAGACACTATTTCCATTGGTACCTGCCTGCTAAAGTTCCCAGTTTTAAAGAAATGATCTGGTCCCTAAGAACCTGAGGACTAAGTTGTATACCGCCCCTCCAGACTGTGGCTGCCATCCCTACTTTTTAGGGAGACAATGGAACATGGGTCAGTTTAATCTTATGGGCCTTTGGGGAAAGGTTACAAATACGGAAACAGACATTTTATCCGAGACAAAAGTAGCTACTACATCTGCTGTCGTTAGATGTTTTAAATAAGGTTAGGTCCTTTTTGAAGTTTGAGTCTGTATGAAATTTATTTCCTGCTTGTTATTTTTGCTCTCCTTTGATGACCCAATAAAATGAGTTGGGTATTTATATGACCTTGGGTAATAATTTCAACTTCTTTGATTTTGAATTTTTCCATTTTCTGCCCAGAAGTGATTACATCTGGTTTACCTGTCTCATGAGGTTGCCATGAGACCCAAATGAGATGTAAACTGTAAAAACTTCTGACAAGTGCAACGTGGATGCTATTATTAATCAGCAGTAATGGCAAGATGAGCGGAAAATCCCCAGATAGCATCAGCAGACGGTGCTACACTCTGTGGGTGTGTCAGATGAGACTATGGTAAAGCGCAGCCAGTTAACCCCAGTGATTTCTTCTCCAGCGTCAATCTGGCCAAGCCCTTCCACTGTCTGCCTTACTTGTAGGACAGTGTGCCCCCATGCATGTGGGTAAGACGAGGCAAGGTCTTTTGAGCTCACAAGACAAAGGTCTTCCATAGACTCAGTCCAGAAGAAATCTCCCTAATACTTTTGTGTACAGCAGTGACAAATGATAACAAGACCCATGGGTAAAAAAATCATTTCCAGGAATAAGAGAAAGTGTCATCAAAAATGAAGGGCAAGTCTGTGGCGAGGGGAGTATCTTCCCTATTTATTTAAAAACTCAGGCTTGCTTTAAATTGTGTCCAGCTTGTGTGGTCAAGTTTTGCCTGCAGGGAGTGAGCCGCACAGCTCCCCCCGTGACAGCGGGAGGCACGTGACCCAGTTTCTGCGGTCTGAGCTGAAAGAGGATCAGTGTGTGCACTGCCACAACAGCCTATAAACACTGCAGAGCGAACTCTTCCTAAAATTCACATTTTAAAGAGGAAATTAGATCGTTTTTTATTTGTTCTGCTTAGGTTTTTGAGGTGTAATTATTTTTTTCCCTGCTGAGGTCATTTCAGCACTATCTGCAGAAGTGGTTATTAGGACATTAGGAGACAGCTCTGCACTCATGGTCTTAGAATAAGAAGCTCCTGGGACGCCTGGGTGGCTCAGTCAGTTAAGCATCTGCCTTCGGCTCAGGTCGTGATCCCAGGGTCCTGGGATCGAGCCCTGCATTAGGCTCCCTGGTCAGTGGGGAGCCTGCTTCTTCCTTTGCCTGCCACTCCCCCTGCTTGTGCGCCCTTACCTCCACCCCCTTTACTGACAAATAAATAAATCTTTAAAAACAAAAACAAAAAGAATATATAAAGACTTACAGAGTTGTCTTAGGCAGAGAGGAAATATTGATTTGTGTTATTGTTCTCCTGGCCTTACTCTGCCCAGATATCTAAGGCACACAGAGTGACGGATGAGCTCTTCCGGCCCGTGGAAATGTTCGATGAACACAGCTTTGGGACAACAGAGTATTTTTTTTTTTAAGATTTTATTTATTCATTTGACAGCAGAGATCACAAGTAGGCAGAGAGGCAGGCAGAGAGAGAGGGGGAAGCAGGCTCCCCGCCGAGCAGAGAGCCCGATGCGGGGCTCGATCCCAAGACCCTGGGATCCTGACCTGAGCCGAAGGCAGAGGCTTTAACCCAATGGACCATCCAGGCACCCCTGGACAACAGAGTATGTTAATGGTATTCAGAAAGAAGCAAATAGTCTCTTTTCCCTTATCCGGATTTTGGTGACACCATCTAAACTTTTTGGAAGAGATAGGAGTGGGGCCCATCTTTATTTTTTTTAGGCTTTGAAAAAAACTTAAAGGAAATGGGATCATTTGTGCTAAAGAAAAGAAGTTTACCACACAGGAGATATAGTCCATATATCCACTGAGAACCAAAAAAGAGAAAAAGAGATTCAACCAGGGTCGCAACCGAGGATTTCTGTCTGGACAATGATGATTGCTTCTGAAGCAAGTAGGGGTTGCTCCCAGTGGATAGGGATCTAGTTTGAACTGATGTCCATATGAGCCTGCCCGAACTATTTCCTTATCCACATACCCTTTGTTAGAGCTTCCGCATGGTGCTATTTTTATGCACCACTTTAAGTACAGGGGTTCATTTGTGTTTTGTGAGTAAACAGTCAGTCGGCAGAGGGGATGTTTCCTAACCCGATAAGGGGGAAGCAATTTCCACCGAGACTCTAGGCATTCAAGAGTTATGGTCTTCTACTGTATCTCTTTCCTCTACGCAATTTGTTTTTTCTCAAAATCTAGCCTGTAAACCTCCTTGCAACAGAATTACCTGAACAACTTTTTAAATGCAGATTCCTGGGCCCAGTCACAGACCTGCTGAATTGGGATCTCTGGGGCAAGATCAAGAATTGCATTTTTAGCAAACAGACCAGTGATTCTGGTGTTGGAGAACCACTCCCCTTATGTTAGGTAGAGGAATTGTTCTCAAGTTGTGCCCCTGGACCTAGAGCATCAGCATTGCCTGGGAGCTTATTAGAAATGCAGATTCTTGGACCTCACCCTATACCCTACTGAATCTGAAAATTCTGGAGTGGGGGAGCTCAGCAATCTGTTTTAGTAAACCATCCAGGTCATTCTGATGCTCACCAAAGTCGGAGAAGCATTGGGGTATGTAGGTCAGTTTCCTTCTTTACCTTTTTTACAAGAGTAAGAGATACTCATTAAGAAAAAGACTCATTAAGAGAGAATCTGATGAATCACAGACCTGAACCCCTGAAACAAATAATACATTATATGTTAATTTAAAAAAAGATTTAAAAAAGAGAGAAAGAATCTGATTCATTTGCAATGCTTTTCTCTGTAACCAAGAAACCTTGGCTGGGATAGAACTTTAAAAGGAGATTTAATCTAGGGGCACCTGGGTGGTGCTGTTGGTTGAGTGCTCTTGTTTTCAACTCCTGTTGTGATCTCAGGGTCATGAGATCGAGCCCCACCTCAGGCTCCACTTACTTGATGTGGAGTCTGCCTAAGACTCTCTCTCCCTCTCCCACTGCCCCTACCATCCAAACATGGGTTTGGGCACACACTCTCTCTCTAAAATAAATAAATCTATTTTTCTCTTAAGGAAACTGAATCTAGTCCCCCCATCCCTCCTTCCCTCCCTCCTTCCTTCCCTCTCTGCCTCTGTCTCCCTCGCTGTCTCCCTCCCCTCTCTCCCCCACTCACCTCTCTCTCTCTCTCTCTTCCTTTCTTACGTGCCAGGCACTGGGCTAGGGATTGAGGATGCAGTAGTGAACGCAAACTACAGTTCCCTGTCCTCTTGGAACTTACACTCTAGGGAAAGGGCATATCCCAAATGATTACACTAATAACTCTGAAATTTTAATTCTTTTTTTTTAAAGATTTTATTTATTTATTTGACACAGAGAGAGGGATCACAAGTAGGCAGAGAGGCAGGCAGAGAGAGAGAGGGAAGTGGGCTCCCTGCTGAGCAGAGAGCCCGATGCGGGACTTGATCCCAGGACCCTGGGATCATGACCTGAACCAAAGGCAGAGGCTTAATCCACTGAGCCACTGAGGCACCCTGAAATTTTGATTCTTATAAGTGCTATGGTGAGGAGGCATGCGATGTCATGAGTGTGGTTAATAGAGGGATTTGAGGAAATCTGTACACCTTCTATAAGACAACTCAACCCAGATGGAGCACTTCCTCTTGAGGGGAGATTTGGACCTCCTATTGGAGCCCATTGCACTCTAAGATACATCTAAGATACTTGCTCCTTGTTTCAAGTGCTAGATACTTGCTCCCTGTTTCAGTCTGACACAGTGTGCTTTGGGCCGCGTCATCCCGACTCTGGTGTGTGAATCTTCACACAGGAAGCACAGTCCTCTCTCACATTGCAGATCCTCGCTTAGATGAAGATTTCTTTCCTACACATGTTTTGTCTTCAAGGCTGGGAGAGCCCTCATTTATTTGGTCTTCTCCAGAAGTACACTACTTTCTAAAAGAATTGTGTAAAATATTCTGCTTCTCAACATGCACTAGGAGTGTGGGATGGTTAATTTCCTAGGAGCGGAATTCAGAATCCATGTGGGACTGTCCTTGTCCTGTTCCACGTTCCCACAGCCCAACCTCACCTGCTTCGTGTACAACTGTTTCACATCACTGACTTGCTCTGGGCTCACAGTTAGGGGAAACCCCGCGGTTATCTATCTTGCCTTTTTAAAGTAATTGAAAATGCGTTCAGGGCGGGACCCTAGAGATTTTCCTCTAGGATGTCAGCCCTTCAGCCATCACCCATCATTGAGGTTGTTTATTTGCATTATCAACCAATTTCAATTTCTTCCATGTGTCAGTCAAAAGCATGTAAAACTTTAATAATTGCCTTGCTAAAATCTAGATACAGGATGTCTCCCACAGCCTTCTAATCTGCCAATCTAGATTGTGTATGCGAAGGAAATGGGTTAGCCTGTCCTCACCGGTTCTAGTAATCACCACTTCCTTTTGTCTGTTGACAAACAGTTTTCTAATATTTATTGACAAGTCAAGAATACATGAGATGCACTACATTTCCTCAAATGAAGAATGCAGCCCTTTTCTAAGTGGTTAAAAGTTTCTATCTAAACAAAAGCTTCGCTAGAACACCTTTCTTCCATCCATTCGAGAAGTCCTTCATATCCTCCGAGTGAGTCTCACATCTTCACATTTTCACCTAGAGCAATACCATCCTCGGATCCCTGGATCTCCATGGACAGCACATTTTTTTCTTGGCTTATTCTTCCTCTCTTCTTGGTAGGCCTGTATCCACTAACACAAGTAAGATTTAGTTAATGGATGAATGTATTTTTTTAAATACATTTTCTTTTCTTTTTTTTAAATTTTCTTAAAAGATTTGATTTATTTATTCATCAGAGAGGGGGAACGCAAGCAGAGGGAGCAGCAGGCTGAGGGAGAAGCAGGCTTCCTCCTGAGCAAGGAGCCCGATACGGGGCTCGATCTCAGGACATTGGATCATGACCTGAGCTTAAGGCAGATGCTTAATTGATCCACCCAGACATCCCAGTAGCTGTATATTTTAGTCTAGAAGTTTACAAAATACAATTCAGGGACTTCTAAGTAATCCTGAGGTGAATGCTCATAGACTTATCATTTATAATATGACAAATATTTGCGTAGGTTGGTTATGAATATATTTTAAAAATAATGTAACAAAAACTTTTATTACCATTTCATGAGCATGGACGCCATTCATTTGCAATTCCAGTGAGGCATTTTCCTTTGTTTTGCTTTTAATTACATCACATTCTGTCTGATCCTGTTTACTCACGTGTTAAATGAGTGGTTTGGACCAGATGATTCTTTTTTAATTTAATTTATTTATTTGAGAGAGAGAGCATGAGTTGGGAGAAAGACAGAGAGAGGGAGAAGTAGACTCCCCGCCGAGCAGGGAGCCCAATGCAGGGCTCGACCCCAGGACCCCACTCAGGATCCTGGGATCATGTTCTGAACCAAAGGCAGATGCTTAACTGACTGAGCCACCCAGGTGCCCATATATGATTCTAAACTTAGAGAGGAAAGGAAAACTTTAAAAAATAACTTAAAAATTAAACCATCTCACACACACACACACACGCAAACATATACACATGTTCCCGTGCATACATGTCGGACTGGTTGGACGATTAACTGCAACATCCAGGTGCCCGACCTCTCTTATTTTTATAAGAACACGTGAATCTACAATTACCTCAAAATAAAAAGTTTAAAAAATTAAACCGTAGAGTGTTATTACAGGACTTTGGAAATACGTAGGCCTGACTTGACCACTTATTAGCTGAAACAAATTGTTTTGTCTTTCTGAAGCCGGTTTCTTTGTCAGCCTTGACGTGGGAATATTAATTCTTCCCTAAGGGGATTGCTGGGAGGGTTATATGAGATGGTGTGTGTAAACATCTTCTGTCATTGCCAGGATTCGATAAACGTAGGTCGCTTCGTGTTTCTTCTTTTTTTTTTTTTTTAAAGATTTTATTTATTTATTTGTCAGAGAGAGAGGGAGAGAGAGCGAGCACAGGCAGACAGAGCGGCAGGCAGAGGCAGAGGGAGAAGCAGGCTCCCTGCTGAGCAAGGAGCCCGATGTGGGACTCCATCCCAGGACGCTGGGATCATGACCTGAGCCGAAGGCAGCCGCCCAACCCACTGAGCCACCCAGGCGTCCCTCGCGTTTCTTCTCCTTTGCCGTAGAGGAGAAACTAGGGCAAGCGGCCTTGCTGCAGCTCTCCCAGAAAGGACGACATAGACCTGAAGCTGAAAACAATTTAGAAGTGCACATTAGCGAGAGGAGCCCCACAGCCCTGTAGTGAGTGATGCTATTACGTAACTTTTACAAATCACCAGGCGGATCAGCTAACATGACTTGGCGCAGTCAACCGATAAAATAAAACAACAGCGGCGCTTCCAAACCCAGCCTGCGTCAGGGAGTCCCGGCCCGGCAGCCAGAGTCAAAGCCCAGAATGACTGCACAGGCCGTGGAGCTCTGGCGTCTCGGTTGACTCAGACGTGCTGTAAATCTGTGCCAGTGGAAAAAAACAAAAGCTGGCCCCCTGGATAACTGTTCCCCCCGAAGGGCCTAGAGAAGCTTTCTTTTCCTTGCAGAATCCTTGATCATGTCTCCCAAATATGAGTTTTCCATGTGACTGCACAGATGAAAAATAGGGAGAGACTAAGGTCTTGAGGATGTGACTGTTGAATGAGTGGCCAAGATGTGTCTCCCACGTGCCTTCTAACATGTTTAGAATTTCCCAGGGATCTGTCCTTGCCCCCATCTCATGAATATTTTTATCAGTGAGTTGGATAGAAGTGACAAAAGGCAAGCCCACCAAAATTTTTAATGATACAGAGGTGAAAGGGAGTTTGGAAACAGAATTATAATTTTAAAGTGATTTTGGCCGGCTCTGGGGCACTGAGTTGATCGCAGTAACTTGCCATTTATTAGGGATTACGTTAAAACCTGTACCTCAACATCAAAAGCAGAAGTACAGGTTAGGAAAGGATTAAATTGACAAAAGTTTTATATGAAAAAGTTGTAGGGATTTTATTTGCCTATAAGAAAGGTATGAGTCAATGGTGTGATGTGTTTGTGTTTAAAAAAAAAAAAAAAAAAGAAGTTAAGGACCAGAAAAGGGAACATAATCTTTTACTTTACATAATTTGCGCAAGCCAAAGTTAGGATGATATTGATTAAATGGAATTGGTTGCTAAGGGAAGGAAGAAAAAAAGAGAGCTAAATTTAAAATATCCCCAAAACTATATTGTTTAAAGATTGGTTGAGGGCCTGTACCCCTGGGGCTAAAAATACATTATATGTTTATTAAAAAATTTAAAAATTAAAAAAAAAGAATGATGGAGGGAAAATACGGATATTCAGCTATTTTTTTTTTAGAGTTAACATATAGAGAGCAATAAACTTGTCTATTTTGCTCTGAAAAGCAGAAATGAGATTAATGGGAGTTCATGGAAACAGATTTTGGCTCAATAAAAGGAAAAATTTTCAAATACTTAGAGGAATTCCGTGACTATTTCATATATTGTGAGCTTTCTGTCACTGGAAACAGTCAAGCTAAGGCCAGATGAGCGTCTGGGATTCCGAAGGCTTCCAGCATGGAACGAGAGCTCCGGCTAGGTGACCTTTAAGACCACTTCCAGCTCTTATAGTCTATGGTTTAAGTAAGCATGAATGCCAAGGCCGCTCTGACATGCCAGAGCTACTTTTTCAACTCTTGGCTCTGATTCTGACCAGCTGTGTGACCTTCAGCTAAGAAATTAACCTTTATTTTCTTTCAGTTTCCTTGTCCGCTAAATGAGGGATCTGGATTTAATGATGTCTAAGTTCTCTCCAGCACAACTGTCTCCTTGAGCATTCTCATAATGATAATGTGTTGGGAAAGTACATGGAGCTGATAAGTTGCCATTTTTCTAAGTCGACCTACAAGGAGAAGGCTTAACAACCAAAAGCCGTGGTTGATTCTGGGGACCCCTGGACTAAACTCTCAGCTGTTGTTGGCAGGAGAGTGGGTGATTGTGATCCTGGAATTCGTTCTCTTGAGATGGATGGCAGGAAGTTGATCAAATAACTGATAATCCGGTTTTTCTCAAACACCTGTACATTCTGGCTGGGTTCAACAACGCCTCTGCAAACAAGTTAGAAGAAATGAAGATCGTATTACCATTGCAATGCAGTTCTATCTTTTACAAAGCAAACCTTTGTTCTTTATTTCCTTAATGATCCGGCAGTTGCTGTCGAGTTTGGCTTACCATCATAAAAACTAATATCCATAAAATGGATTTTATATGCCAGGTACTGTTCTAAAAGTTTTGTAGAAGTTAATTAATCAGTTTATAACCTGAAAATCTAATGATAAATCTGTAGAGTAGATCCTTTTTTTTAATCCCTGTGGAAAAGGAATAGTTAAAATCCAGTTTAAATCCATCCTAATGGTAGAGAGTCAAGAATTTAACTCCCTGCCCTCATTCCTTCAGGCTTTCTTGCTGATGTTCAATTACTGAAATTTCCTGTGTGGTTCATCTGATTACTAAACCTTCTCTTCTCTCTCCTCTTGGACTTCTCTCTGACTCCCGTGTCATTATCTCCAAATCCCATTTCTTCCGTAATTTTTTTTTTCCAAGGATTTTTGCAAACACACATAGGGTGACTACCATAGTTTGCTGTGATATAGTTATGGAAGGTGTGGGAAGGATTTCAAATACCTCCTCCAGTTGCTGAGGTTAGTAGGGGAAGAAATAAGTAAATGTATGCTTTTTATAAGGACAAGAAGAATTTAAAACCTTATTCCCAGGCTTGCGGGTCTGGCAGTCCTCACTCCATCAAGTACCGCATTTTCTTCCATCTCTTTGTTTCCTTGGGTTGGAAATGAAAACAGCTGTTAAAAATAAAAGCCCATGAGTCAATCTTGAATCTCAATGTATAATTACAGTTTCCATCTCTGTTGGTAAAGTCCCTCCCAGTGTACTGAGCCCCGTATCACAGCCCCCTTGTTGTCAATTTTATACCAAGACTTTAATTTGTGCTTTCCAAACCTCTAAGATTAAACAGTAAATCATTTGCCAATCCAGAAAAAAATAACAAGGAAGAAAATACTTCAATTTAAAAACTTGATTCTCAGACATGCTCTTTTTCTGATTTAGATCTTGAGCGGATCTCTATATCCATATTAGAAATGTCAGTTACTGTTCCACATTTTTGAAGGTAGAGATTTGGGGCTTTGTGGTATCCTCACTGTGAAGAATGTTGCTTGAACTCCATAGAGGCTATGCCTTGAAATGTATTTTCACTGTACCAGGTTCCTGAGGCCTATGATCTCGAAAACCAGTCTGAAAAGAGTCATCTACAGCCCATTGATTATTACCTTCTGGAGCAGATTGAGCCTTCTTTGTTTCTACCTGGTCCCTCCTTATCAACCACTCATTCCTTGACTGAGTAGTCCCATTGTCTAAAGCTCTGAAGGTCGCCAGCAAATCAGCAGCCTTCAACTGGGTAATCTAACTCGCTCTATAAATACAGATCATAGGCTATTAGCAAGGGAATTTCGGGTCCTATGGGAGGAGAAGCAGGAGGCAAGAGGTTTGGTGCTTTCAATCACTTCATTTAGCCTTAGTTCCCCTTTCTAAGATTTGATTTCTTTATTGTTAGATTAGATGATGTCTATGATTCATTTCCCTGAAAAGGTTATTATAATTCTGTCATCATTATATCCTCCAAGAGCTATCTTTGTATATTGAAAAATTGCCTTGGTCAGTTTGGGCTGCTGTAACAAATATACCACAGTCTTGAAAGTTTAAGATCAAAGCACTGGCAGGTCCAGGGTCTGGTGGGAGGATAGAAGTTGGGGGAGGAGCTCTCTTCTTCTAAGGGCACTAATCTCATCACGATAAGGGCAGTAATCCCATCATACCTTCTCGGCCTGACTACCTCCCAAAGGCTCTATCTCCAAATATTATCATACTGGGGATTAGGGTTTCAACATATGAATTCTGGGGGACACAAATATTCAGTCCATAGCAGAAATGAGAACTTTGGTAGGCATGGTGTGATTTGTGGAATTCTGGGAAAGCTATTGAGCCCCTGCTTCCCCAACCACATTTAAAATCCTGCCATTAAATATTTCCTCTCAGATATAACACCTTTTAAAATCTAGTGTGTTTGGCTATGAAAAGAGTCCAGATGTCCATCGACAGATGAATGGAAAAAGGAGATATAATACACACACACACACACACACACACACACTGGAATATTACTCAGCCATCAAGAAAAAGAAATCTTGCCATTTGCAAAGACATGGATGGAACTAGAGGGTATTATGCTAAGTGAAATAAGTCAATCAGAGAAAGAATTATGATTTCATTCATATGTGGAAATTAAATAAAACAGAGGGTCATAGGGGAAGGGAGGGAAAAAATGAAATCAGAAAGGGAGACACACCATATGAGGCTCTTAACTATGGGGAACAAACTGAGGGTTGCTGGTGGGGAGGTGGGTGGGGGGACGAGGTAACTAGGTGATGGGCATTAAGGAGGGCACATGATGTGATGAGCACTGGGTGTTGTCTAAGACTGATGAATCCCTGAACTCTACCTCTGAAACTAATAATACTCTATGCATTCAATAATGGAATTTAAATAAAATAAAATAGAATAATAAAAAAATAAAATCTAATCTATTTAGAAGGGCAAACCTGGAAAACTGGTTTCACATTTTTGAAGGTAGAGATTTGGGGCTTTGTGTAGATTTTGAGGTAGTGTAGCGCAGTGCTGATACGGGGTAGTGTCGTCCCCCTGGAATCAGACTGCTTGAGTTCACACACTTACGAGCTGTACGACCTGAGGCAATTAATCTTTCTGGGCTTCTGGAGCATCTATATAATCAAGATGATGATAACACTCAACGCAGAGGTTTTTGTGAGGTTTCAGTGAAATGTGTAACATGTTAGAAGAACCGTATCTTGTTACGTGGTTGTTAGCCATTGTCATTCTTTGTTTGCATCAAGCAGCATATTATACAGAAGTCCTTTTGACAGAAAGTTGCTATCAAGTCGCAAAGAAATCAGAGTGTCATTCAGGGAATGGGGAGGGATTCCACGGGACACATGAAGCCTTGTGCAGGAACGCTCTGCCATAGTGAGGTGCTACATTTGGAAACAAGAAGCCAGTAGGTGCTTCCATGCCCAAGAGAATCATTTATAAGAAAGATAAAGGGAGATTCATCTGCTTCTCGTCCTAGCCAGTCTGCCCAGCAATGGATAGATTGAATCCACTGCTATAGGGAGCAAGGAGTGTGATTCAAATCTGCACATGAACTTTGAATTCGACACCTGCTTGATTTTTGTGTGTCTCATAATTTTCTCCCTTGTAATATTCAGGTAATGTTAGGTCCCTTGAAGAACCATGGTAAAATGTTTAAGTAGTCTTCTCTGCTAAACACCCTTGCCTTTTTCTCTTAGATTACTTGAAGCAGACGACGTTTGAAGCCCAAGCGTTTCTGGAAGCTGTCCAGTTCTTCCGGCAGGAGAAGGGACACTATGGCTCATGGGAGATGATCACTGGGGATGAAGTCCAGGTAACATGGGCTCAGAATTTTGGACCCTCTTCTCTGTCTGTTGTGGGAGGTCAGAGTCATAATTTAAAAAAAAAGTTGCAAGAACGGAAGATGTGGTTCCAAAGGCCATTTCTTGAATCATCTAGAAGCATTTGATCCACAAACTATTAGGGACCCTCTCCAAACACCTCCGTACTGGGCAGTAAACAGGGCAGCTTAAAACCCTGCAAAGGCAGTGGGGAGAGCTGCTTCTACTGCTTCTGACACAAAGCTTGATTCTTTGAATTGGCCTCATGCTTCTAGACCATAAGCAAACATGAGCAGTGTGGCAAAGTGCATAGTGTGCGGTGGGGCCTTAGGTCAGTGGACTCGGGTTAAATCTTGCCAAGTTATTGGACCTCTTTTCGTCTCGGGTTAGTCCTCTGAGAAAGAGAGTAATGATAATGTTTACTCTGCAGGGTTCTGAGCATTAAGTGAGATGTTGCTGGAAAACTCCTTGGCACGTGCTTGTCTTTACTTATTGAATGATCTGTGAACGAAGTCAGGGAAACACATTTTAAAAGCATTAGACAGTTTTCTATGCATTTTATTTACCTCTTCTACTTTTCTATCCCCTGTGGCCTGATATAATTTCCCATGACCTTGATTAAATGCTAGTCATGGGCTGAGTACCTCCATTGGCTTGGTACCAGGGACATTGCTACAAATCTCCAAGGAAACTGTGTCCATGAGAACACCGATCACGTGGCTCATTCAGCCAGGAGGAGGAGGCTGGGTATGGCATTACTTAATTAGAGGCACACAGGGTCCAACAATGCTATTCTTTAATTTCCCCTCATCTCCCCAAGTGCCTCTTTTGGGGGCCAGTGGAATTTGTTATTAGGAGACACTATTTGGAAGAGACCAGATGGGGCCTTGCCTTCGTATGGTCGTTAAACTTCTAAAGCCAAAAACATTTGCTCGTCATGATAAGGCTGTTCTTCATTGCTTAACCATATGACTCAGAAGCTTCTTTTTTTTGCCTCCCCTTTGGAGGATTCTAAACTCATTTATTTCTCAGCTTTAGACTTTTTCCAGCACTTTAGCCAATTCTTGGTTTCTGATATTTGGGGGAAGCACATCCATTTATCAACCTGAGAGGATTAAGCACTAACTGTGCTTATGCCAAAAAGAAAAATGAAAGCAAAAGGGGAGGCTGAAGCATTTGATGCTGATTAGCCTACCATGTAAACCAACATATTTAAGATATATACCAGTATTAAAATGCCTTTGTGTAATTCTTTTAAATGCTCAAATCCTAATTCTGTTCATCTTACTGATCTCGTGAGGTTACCCGTATCTCCATTCTGTAAATGAAAAAGCCGAGGGAGGCATATAGCAGTCAAGTGACTTGTCCAGGTTAAGTCACTGAACAACTATTGAGCCGCTATATGCCAGTCACCATGCTGGGTGCCAGTGACCCAGAGATGGGCGGGACAGGACGGTCCCTGATCCATGCAGTTGATAGCTTCATGGTCACATGCTAAGTGGACAAATGGCAAAGGAAATGATGGCTTCCAATTTCTGGTCCAGTGAAAGATCAACACCAGCTATGGGAGTCTACCAAGTTCAACTTTTATTTAACTCCTCAAGTTTACCTATGCTCCTTGCTTGATCTTTTCTTTCATTTGAAATCTCATGACAGCTCACATGCTTTCATGATGCCATTGAAAACAGGTACTTAATGAATCCTTTCTTTGCATGGAGTATCATGTTTCTTTCGTCGACCTTCTGCCTTTTGTTTTGGGTTGATAGGTGCGAAGCGCTAGAAGGTGCGAGAGGACTAAATGACTCATCCCTTGCCATCGTGGTGAGGCAAAGCATACCTAGAGACATCCAGAGAACAAGGCAGCGTTAGAACTGTGTGTGGCTCTGCACATATATGGACATCATAAAGCAGTGATAGGAAGGTGCTAATTTTGCAGTATTAAAAAAAAATACTGTAAGTGGGAAAGCAGAACAATACAAAACAAAACAAAAACAGAGAAGAGATCAGTAAAAGCTGGAGTTACCAAATGACCCAGTGAGAAGTTTTGCTCCCCCAGGAATCTGAGTATCTATGGGGAAATCAGACTCCTAAAATGTGAGCACTAGAAGGGCATTTCAAGGACTGTCTGTCCAACACCCTCCAGGTGAGAGAAGGAACATTCAGAGAGGTTGGCTGAGGTCACAGAGCCAGTCTGGGATGGAAACACATCTTGAGCCATGTCTGGCTCTGCCTGGAGAAGTGGGTGAAAGGAAATGGAAGGACATGGGCTCCAAAACCCCCCGTCTGGGGCCCACCGGGGGAGGCTTCTGTGTTACCTCACGGGTGGTGCTGAAGCAGTGTCTGTCCTAAGGCTCACCAAAAAAGAGATCAGGGGCCAAAACCAGCTACCAAGTAGTTAAAGGAAATGGCACGACATAACCGAGTTTGAGAATATGACATCTTTTGTTTAAACCACTGGATTTATTTGCACTTTTTTTCATATCTGCTGAACATTTGATCATCATTTTGTCTTAACCCCCTCTGCCTCAGGGCCTGGTACTCCGAAGATGTTCAGCGTTGTTAATTATTATCTTCATAGTAATGACTCACGTAGGAAGTCTGGGGGGCCCTCGTGGCGGTGGTTATTTGTCAGGCAAGTGTCCAAGCAGAGCAAATATCTTAGGATAATTTGCCTGCAGATGACTAAGGTGAAAATATCTATACACTGGTAAGAACTTGAATATAGTTCCTACGGTACATAAAAATGCATCAGATGAGGTCGTGAAAGAAAGCAGGTTGCAAAATGTAAAGTACTTTCAGTTACTTGGTGTTTATTATTTATTACAGTAATATTCATGTAATAAATATATATTTATTATTTTATAAGTATTATTATAAATTTAAATTTGCCTTTAAATTTATCAGGTAAGCTGAGAAAGTAGCTCATAATTCCCACAGAACAGGTTGTTTCAAGACAAGAAAACTACCCACATTTTAGGCCTTCTCCATACATTTCAGAGTTGTCTTTTATCTAGTGACCTTGAATGTGACCCCTTTAAATGATTCTTTCACTGATGGCCACTCAGTAATATAAAAGGCACCAGGTCGGCAGCCTGGTCAGACCATGGGGCCAGTCTCAGGAAGAAAGGCAGTCTCCCTGGACTTCACACCTTCCCCACAGTGTCAGCACCTGGAAGTTAACCCATGGTATGGCCTTCAGGGAGTGAACCTGGGTTTGTTAATTTTGACCTAATGGCATGTTTGGTTTCTTACATGTACGATGGAATTTTAAAATCTACACATCTCAGCAATTTAATTTATACACACACACACACACACACACACCGTTTCTTTTATAAGCAAAAAAAGTGAAACTCGATAGATCTTGTTCTGATCGAGAAGGTTGAGACCCCCTTCATGAGTATGGTTTATTTATTTGACTGGCTACTTTCCCTAGAATAGCCCCAGGGCTTTGGACCCTGCTCATGAAGAGCCAACCCAGGTAGGGAATCTCAGAACGGACCCTGGGCAGGGAAGGGGGTGGAACAAGGTTGGGGGTGGTGGGGTGAAGTGTGGAGGAAAGGGTTACTCAGCATTTGGATGGCACAATTGGGCCTCAGCAATTTGAGGCTCTGCCTGCCCCATGGTGTTCCCAGGCCCCACACCCTTGCAACCCACTCCTCTTCCCCTTCTTTCTTTTCCCCAGACGTATTTCCTTTTCAGGTCCCTAAATTATAAAATAGAACTCAATTTCTTGGAACGTTATATGGGAAAGACTAAAAGAAAACTATAACCTACTCAAATGGAATATTTTTTTTCCTTTGACCTTTGTAATGTTTTCTTCTTTCCCAACCCCTTCTTGCTTACGCTCAGACTCAAACTAACATCTGCAAAAGGATGAGTTAGCAATTATTATGACCCTGAATTTAACACTTTCAACTAAGACAGTACTTCCAATTGATTTTAAGTCCTGCCTCAGTCTCCTTATTTTCCTAGCTCATTCTCCCTGTGCTACATTTCTATCAGTCTTGGGCAGATGTGTTCCAACTAAAGACTTACTCCTCTGAGCAGGATGCGGGCAGGATCCATGTTATTAATGACCTACTTGAATCTAATTGTTGGACCTGCTAATCTCCATGGAGCTTGCACATATCACGTTCCTCTCAAATTCCTCAAAAATTCTGGTTCACCTCTTGACTTCTCCCAAAGAATGGTTAAGAAAGAAAAACATTCCCACCAATGAATTACCAGGACTTGGGGAAATCCTATCCCCATTATAATCTTTGTCACACCACAAAATTCTACATCTATAGGTGACAGGACCCCAATCCCCCGCACTGACCTGAGCAGCCTTCTCCCCAGAATGTTCCACCCTGCTCTAACAGAGCCCTTGGTGAAAGACAAGATCTAGTGAGCTCATGAGCATTTTCACTAGCATGAGGCTGACCAGTGACCTCAGGATGAGATCTTCTGTAATTCCCAAAACCTAATTTGAATTTGTATGAGAAGGAGGTCAGTTATTTCGTGCAAATATTATTTTAAATTCATAGAACGGATGTCAAATGATTCTCCATTCCCCAAATTACTCTTTTTCTTTTGTAAATCTTGTCTTGCAGGCTGATATTGAAAAATATGCTGTGAACCCCAGAAGAGTCATAGTAAAACTGAATCTGAAAAGCAAATCTCCAGTTCGCGGGGAGGTGGTTGGTTAAAGAAGTTGGTGTTACATGCAGTATTGTAATATGTGGGCATAGAGAACATGGTCAGATTTTTAAACACACACACACACACACACACACACACACACACATTTTCACAGAGCCAACCAAAATTTTAGGAGTGACTTGGAAGCAGATTTTTTTTTAAAGGTTCTGAAGACTTTAGATCCCCTCGCCCATGTTCTGCTCACCCCACAAATGTCCAGTTGTTCCAAGTGTTTGTTGCTCCATTTTTTTCTCTAACTTTTAAAGATGATGGAGGTGGGGTTCAGGGGACATCAGGGGCCAAGAGCATGAAGACACACAGATCCCAAGGGAGCTTGAGGAGGCATGATGGTCTCAGAGGACACACCAAGACCTCAAGCCACCAAAACCAAGTCACGAGGTTGCTAAGGACACCCTTATCCATAATTAAAATTTTGCCTTTTATCTCAAATGCACTAGATTCTTCTAGTTTCTGAAGAAGTGTGAATATGAGGAATTTGTCCTTCTGATGGTGAACCATCAACAGACATTACTGTTCTTTGCAGATATTCAAGAACGTTTACCCTCCAAGATTGTCTTTAGTTGAGGTTTCTGTAGCCTCAGAACCAGCGTGAAATTATCAGCTAACGGATTTGACATAGCCCGGGACAATCTTAGGTTGCCAGGGTCAGCACGGCCAATCATGACAACGTCAGCTGGCCCAATGCTCACATTGACCAGTCACCACCCAACTCACTCTGGGGCTGTCTTCCTCTCCCCAGATCCTGAGTAACCTGGTGATGGAGGACCTGCTGCCAACCCTTCAGACGGACCTTCTGCCGAAAATGAAGGGGAAGAAGAATGACAGAAAGAGGGCCTGGCTCGGCGTAAGTCATGACTTTGCTAAGTGACTGTGCTATTCAAAATGAACATCCCTTTCCCGCCTTTTTTTAGGGCAGTTTCTTAGTTTCTTTCTTTCTTTCTCTCTCTCTTCCTTCATTCCTTCCTTACCTTACCTTTCTTCCTTCTTTCTTCTCTTCCCTCTCC
>PISX010002476.1:57208-139243 GCA_004024625.1 Mellivora capensis | reverse complement strand
GTGTCTGCAGTTGTGTTTGTGTTAAGAGAATCTGTGCTTAGCCCTCCCCGCTCTACTTGACTCCGCCAGGCGCTCGCACCTGACAGAGCCCCGATTTCTGTGCTGGTCTCTGTTGCAGCTCCTTGAGGAAGCCTACAACCTGGTTCGACACCAAGTTTCAGAAGGGTTGAGTGCCTTGAAGGAGGAGTGCCGTGCTCTGACGAAGGGCCTGGAGGGAACCATCCGTTCAGACATGGATCAGATCATGAACTCGAAGAACTTTTTAACTGGAAAGATCAAAGGTCAGTGGAGATAATCCAGGCTCTTACAGCTGAACGAGCTGGGCACGCAGTCGTATTTCATGATTTCAGAGGAAAACTAAACTGGCAGAATCGGTGGGAGGTGATACCGGGTGTAATGGTCGTGTGCTATCAAGGGCTGGACCTTCTCCAGCAGGCTTCAGTGACCCAAGGTGGAGGAAGAAGAGTTTGCTTCTTGCCTGTGGTGGTGCCTGCGTATTCTGATGCCCTATACACCGCCCCTGTTGTGGTGCTTCTCACACTAATTGTATTGGCTTCTGTGTGTGCCCGTTCTCCACCGTAAGCTGTCTAAGAACAGGACCATGCGGTCCCTGTTTCACTCAGGCATACCCAGGGCCCAGTACCATGCCTGATATATGCAGATTCTCAGCAAATACTTGAATGGATGAATAAATGGATTTTCTCTTCACAAGAAGAAAACTGGCTTAGCGTGGATAAATGTAGATTCTAGTCACAAGGGCAACATGGCCGGTCAGGTCTACTTGGGGGGGTCACTTGACTTCCATGTACCTTAGTGTCCTCCTCTGCCATCAGGAGGGAGGGTCCCTGAGATTGAGGTCTGCCAGCTGTGGGCCCTGACCTGAATCGGGCCCACTGCCAATTTCTGTAAATAGCATTTCATCAGGACACAGCCGTGCCCGTTCAGTTATGCATCGACTGTGGCTGCGTTCATGCTCAAGGGCAGAGCTGAGTAATTCGGAACAGAGACCTCCTGGACCGCAAGGTCGAGCATGTTCTCTCTCTGGCCATTGGCAGAAAAGTGGTTGCCTGTGCCTTCACAAGAGGCCTGAGAGGGCCTCTAAGGAATTGCACAGGATAACATGTTATTGGCTGAAATGTTACTGTTAATTCCTATATCCCAACAAGCACCGCGCCCCAAATGTCATTTCCGAGAAGCACGCGGACTCCTCTGGGATAGTTTAGCAACAGTCTTCTTACGTTGTCATTTTTCAGATTCTTTTTTTAAAGATTTTTATTTATTTATTTATTTATTTATTTGACAGAGAGATCACAAGTAGGCAGAGAGGCAGGCAGAGGCGGGTGGGGGCGGGGGCAGGCTCCCCGCTGAGCAGAGAGCCTGATGCGGGACTCGATCCCAGGACCCTGAGGTCATGACCTGAGCTGAAGGCAGAGGCTTTAACCCACTGAGCCACCCAGGCGCCCCCATTTTTCAGATTCTTCACTCACTTGCTCATCTGCTCGCTCACTTATTTAAGAAAAAATAGGTGCTAGGTGCTTTCTGAGCAAGGTGCTGGGGCTTTAGCAGTGAACAGGGGACCCGGTTCTTGTACTCAAGAGACTTAGCACCTGACAGGGGCTGTCTGCTAGGTGGATTACGCTCTGCCTTTCCGGCCCTGTTCACACCGCAGCCCAGCTCGCCTCTGAGCCCTTCCAGAGGTTCTTCTGCAAGAGAGTAGAGAGCGGGCTTGACGACGGCATGGGGGTGCGTGTCTGTTTCCGTGCGGGTCTGTCCATGCTGTACCCTCCAAGGCACAGACAGATTAGCCTCAGCGCTACGTGTTCACTATTTTCCATGTCTCCATCCCTCTGATGGAGATTTGACTATATCCAAGTGCTCATACAACCTGAAACTTCCAGCACCCAGGTCCCCAGCTCACGCCCGAATTCAACCAGTTTCTCTCTCTCTCTTTTTCCTCGTCTCTGTGGCTCCAGTATATCCCACATAAAATGGAAAAACACTCTGCCCTAGACTAGTCTTTGTCTCCTAAAAGGAACTTTGAAAGGAAGTCATGATCAAGTCTTTTTAAAAGGGAATATCAGAAGCACATTTTAACCGAGGCTCTGGTTCTCCACCTTTGAAAACAATAAAGTACAGTTGAGCCTTGAACAACACAGGTTTGAACCGCACGGGTCCCACTTATGGGGGGGGTGGTTTGGATAAATACAATCCAGTACTATAAGCATACTTTCTGTTCCTTATGATTTTCTTAGTGACATTTTATTTTCTCTAGCTTATTTTTTTTAAGATTTTATTTATTTGACGGGGGGCGGGGCAGTCACAAGCAGGCAGAGCAGCAGGCAGAGGCAGAGGGAGAAGCAGGCTCCCTGCTGAGTAGAGAGCCTGATGGATGTAGGGCTCGATCCCAGCATCCTGGGATCATGACCTGAGCCGAAGGCAGATGCTTAACCCACTGAGCCACCCAGGAGCCCCTTCTCTAGCTTATTTTATTGTAAGAATACAGGATATAACACACACAACGTACAAAATATGTGTTCGTCAACTGTTTATGTTATGGGTAAGGCTTCTGGTCAACAGTAGGCTATTAGGAGTTCAGTTTTGGGGGAGTCAAAAGTCATACACAGATTTTCAGCGACAGAGGGGTGGTCAGGATCCCTAACCTCTGCATTGTTCAAGGATCAACTGTATACTTCAGATTGCGTCAGTAAAGGGCTTTGGGTTTTAAAAGAGCTTTGGGAGTACTAAGCAGTGATCTCTCCATTTCCTCCCAAATGACTTTGACGGTCAAGCAACCAATCTTTAGTCCTGCTCAACAAATATTTCTTCATTCAGTAAGCATTTATCCTGCTCCTGCTGAATACAAGGGCTATGAGGAGTCAAAGAAGACAACATGATTTCACAACAAGAGGATATGAGGCATGTTACAGATTCTGAAACAGAGAGAAAAGATGGGAAAGGTGCCACTGGAGAAGCAGGAACCGAGGACGCTGTAGTTCCCAGCCAGGAACTAGGTCAGCTTCCAAAAACACTGCGGGCTCCTGTAACAATAGCGCTGTTTTCGCGTCGGTTACTGGGAAAAAGGATGATGCCAACAGGTGGGACGAGGGCGCTCACAGTGAGTAAGGGCTTCCCGAGGGCCACCTACAGCTCCAAGCATCTGAACACAGTCAGCCCACGTCATCGTTGTCCCAACTCCCTGAAGTCATTCATCCCATGATCCACACTCTGCCCCGAGGCAGAGATTAAGTAACTTGGCCCAGATTCCAAAACGGAGTCAGGCTCCAAACCCCTCTAATCCCAACCCTTTCTGTCTTTGTCCCTCTGCTCCGTGCTCTGCCACAGCAGCCGTAACTTCGGGATGGTTTGTGAGTCCGTATTTATCACAACTGTGTCTCTACACGCCTGGAAGTTAGCAGAGCATGTCCCGGTGGGGTGTCAAATGTATGCCCTCCAGAAGGAAGCAGGGACAGGCGGCCCACCACTTCGGGAGCTGGGTGGTGGTTCCAAGGGCATGCAGCTGTCTGCGTGGGTGAGGTGTGTACTGGGTCTTGAACGGGTGAGGGGGATGTTCACAAGCAGAGCTGGAGGGAGGAAGGCCCAGCCGAAAGGAGCACAAAAAAGGGACAGAGAGGAGGCCGCAACCCACGCTGGCACACAGGCACCAGTGGGGAGCAGGTAGAGGAGAGCAGGGTCTCTATGGCCCCTGCCTGTGTCCTTTTCCTCCCCTCTCAGTAGGTGAATCTCACCAGCTGCCGCTAAATCTTTACTGCATACGACCTTGTTCATGATTAGTCTGAAATTTCTATTAGGCGCTTTTCAAATAGTTCTTCTCTCCAAGTTCATTGATAAATAAGCCCTTTATTCTCTTGATACACAATCTTGCATTTTGGTATCAAGCAAGTCGTTTTTAGAAGTCACAGATCATTTTATATTTAAATCATACAATTAAAAGGGTTTTTCCCCCCCCAGCAGTTCTATGACCTCTTTAATATTTTATATACCAAATATTTGTGAGTTACTCATAATATGAATAGTCATCTCAGATGCCCCAAGTAAGGGGCAGTCCGGTCCTCCATACTTGTGAAATATTTCTGCAAACCAAGAGAAGAATGGGCCCCATTCATCTCCCTGTAAGCACATTATTTGCCAATAAAGGATTAAGAAATACACTTGAAGTGTAGTCCTTGATCCGTAAATTGAGGTGTGACTTTGTCAAGCCCTGGGACATCTCCAGGCCTCTGATTTTCCATGTATAAAATGGAAGGATTGGACACCCAGATACGCTTGTCCTTCCGTTCTCCGTTCCGCGATACTGTGACAAGGGCCAGGTGACTTACCAGTGCCACAAAGTTAACCTTCCAGTGTACAGAGCAAGCTCAGGTCTTTTCTGGCTCAGCCTTCCCTCACTACATGTGCTTTCAAACCTGGCTAGTCATGACCTTCACCGTAGCACTTAAAAAAAAATGCAGATTTCCAAGTCCTATCCAGACTTTACACTCTTCCTCTTTTATTGTTTTTTTTTTTAAGATTTTATTTATTTATTTGACAGAGAGAGACAGTGAGAGAGGAAACACAAGCAAGGGGAGTGGGAGAGGAGAAGCAGGCTTCTGGCTGAACAGAACCCAGTGCAGGGCAGACACTCACGACTGGGCTCCCCGGGCCCCCCAGTGCTCTTCCTCTTTTAAATAAAAAGTAGGATTTGCCTCTGGGAAGTGTGGTTACATTTTTCATCCCTCTTTAGGATTCTTCTGTGCTCTCTATATTTTTGTCATCGTACACGTTTTCTGTGATTAATGGGGAAAAAAATAGCCTTTTTAAAAAAAACTTGGGAGGGCTCCTGGGTGGCTCAGTGGATTGAGCCGCTGCCTTCGGGTCAGGTCATGATCTCAGGGTCCTGAGATCGAGCCCCGCATCGGGCTCTCTGCTCGGCAGGGAGCCTGCTTCCTCCTCTTTCTCTCTCTGCCTGACTCTCTGCCTACTTGTGATCTCTCTTTCTCTGTCAAATAAATAAATAAATCTTAATTAAAAAAAAAAAAAAACTTGGGGTGGGAGTGGGAGGTGGGGTGGTGTTTGTTTTCAATGGAATCTGTTTCTGTACGCCCAAGAAAAAACTGTGTTCGAGTTTTTTAAAAGTCTCTTGAGGAGGGGAAAGGGGAATTGAATTATATGAGCTGATTAACTCTCAGAGAAATTAATTAAAACTTAATAAGTTGTTATGTACAAATATTGAATCATTACGCTGTACAGTTGAAACTCATATAATGTTATACCTCAATTTAAAAACTTAGTAAATCGTGTTTTTTAGAAGACAAATTATGCACACAGAATGATAATAATGAGAGTTAAGAGATGGATCACCAGCATTCTCTGTTTTCTGTTAGGCATTGCATGATCACAGGGACCAGCCAGAAAAGTGCACTTCATCCCCGGGCAGAGGAAAGCTTGGGGAGGGGGGAGATGGTTTGTTCCAATTCTGCAAACATCGAATGGTTTTCCATTCTGGTGACTGCTGGCACAGGACTCTCTGCGCTGGTCTGTCTTGCTCGTTTGAGCTTGCCTGGGCTCTTAAATGGCTCTCTGGGGGGCACTGCCCACTCCCAGCCTGGCTCCAGGGACTTCGAACCCAATTTTGCCCATAATGAGGGATGGTTTTCTGCCTATTTCCTATCTCAGCCATGGTGGCCCAACCCGCAGAAAGAAGCTGTGCAGAGAATGTGCAACCGTTCTTGGCGTCCATTCTGGAGGAGCTCATGGGGCCAGTGAGTTCAGGATTCAGTGAGGTGCGCTCACTCTTTGAAAAAGAAGTGGATGAACTTAGCCAGAACTTTCAGACCACCAAAGACAGCGCCCAGCTTAAGGAGGTAAGATATGGAGCCAAGGAACTGAGTGTGAATGGTCTGCCTGGGGTTGCCTTTTCCTTGGGCCTTTTTCTGCATTAATGCCCTCTTTACTTTCTTCCTCCCTTCTACCCACTCCCCCCTTCTATCCATTCATCTATTTCTTCCATTCAGCCAGCCACCCCATTCATCTATCCGTTCACCTGATTTCCTTTATTAATGGTTTTCAAGTTGCAAAAATAATAATATGCTGGTGCAAGTGAAACTACATATTTATATATATATATATATAATATAGTAAATATGTAATATATTATTATAATTATATATAATATATATTACATATATGTGCAATATGTATGTGATATATATTACACATATATGTAGTATATATTATATATATATAAAGAGAGAGAGAATATATGGGCAAATTGATCACCCATGATGTGGAAAGATGTTAATGTTCAAAGACAATGGCCAAGAAAGAATTCTTAAGACGTCTTTGGTGCAAAAAAGTGGCTTTGTTAAAGCACAGGGACAGGACCCGTGGGCAGAAAGAGCTGCACTGGGGTCATGAGGAGTGCCCCATTATATACTTTCACGTTGGGAGGACGTTAGGGATGCGAAAGTCTCTGAGGAATTTTGGATCAAAGTTTCCAGGACCTTGAGGGGCTAGCTATTGTTAGAAATGGGTCACTTATTAATGTCTTATAAAAACCTGAGTCATGAGACCCTTCAGATGTATATCGGTGGGTCTTATGCTTGGGGGATGATTGCCAACTTGTGTCTTGTGGGGGTAGAGATAAAGGAAGTTTCCAAAGGAAAGTTTATGTGTTAAAGTAGACTCACAGGATCCTGGGTGTTGGGCGTAGATTGGCTTTGGCCCTTAGCAAAGAATTAACATTGAGTCCCTAGAATAATGTCATTCTGCATGTTCTAAGGACTTGCCAATGGGCTGTAGGTAGTAAGGAAATTTAATAATTTTTCTCTTGCTTTTGTTTCCCACATCAACCCATGCCCACCCCAACTTCTAGGCTACCTCCACTCCATTCCCCCTGAATTAACAAATACAAATTAACTTAGAATATGTTTTCACATGCTTGTTTCTTGTTCATACAAATATAGAAGCATATATCCTCATCGATATAAATTTTGTTTGTTGATTTGTTTCCAAAAATACAGACTCATGATGAAAACAATGTTTCTCAAAGTGTGGTCCCCGGCCTGGTAGGGTCCTTCCCCAGCTATTAAACGTGCAAATTCTCAGGCCCCCACCAACAATCTCCTGAGTCAGAAGCTCGGGGGGCTCGGGCCCGGCATTCTGTTTCACAGGCCTCCCCAGGACGTGAGGCACCCTCAAGTTCAGGAATCACTCACATCACGAGGCAGCTTGGTCTGCACTGGACACATCACTGTCAGTCCCTGGATCAAACCAGATACCCCTCTCTTCCCTTTTTCCCCCCTTTCTTACTTATTTATGCATGCATAAATCTGTGACTATACATAAACAAGATACATTTCATAAATACTTTGAACTCTTTCTTTGCAACCTTTTTTAAAAACTTGCCTTTACCTTCCCTCCCTCCCCCACCAGCCACCTTCCTTCGAATAACCAGTGTTAATATCTTAACCTATACCATTCTGTACTTTTCCCCCTGTTTTTTTTTTTAGATTTTATTTATTTTTATTTAAGTTTTTTTTTTCTTTAAGATTTTATTTATTTATTTATTTGTCAGAGATTGAGAAACAGCAAGTGAGCACAAGCAGGGAGAGCAACAGGCAGAGGGAGAAGCAGGCTCCCCGCTGAGCTGGGAGCCTGATATGGGACTCGATCCCAGGACTCTGGGATCATGACCTGAGCTGAAGGCAGCCACTTAACTGACTGAGCTACCCAGGCATCCCTAGATTTTATTTATTTATTTGACAGAGAGAGAGAGAGAGAGAGAGCAAGAGATGGAACACAAGCAGGGGGACTGGGAGAGGGAAAGCAGGCTTCCCGCTGAGTAGGGAGCCTGACGCAGGGCTCGATTCTAGGACCCTGGTATGACTTGAGCCAAAGGTAGACGCTTAACGACTGAGCTACCCAGCCTTCCCCCTGTTTATTTAGCTATAAAACATACACATTTATTGGCTGTTTTTTTTTTTTCAGATTGTTTGCTTTTAAAAGAAAGGGGATCATATTACAAATCCCACTCTTTATCAGTGTTCTCATTCAAAAAAATACCTTGTGAAACTCTCAAGTTAGCTGCTTTAGCTTTAAATCATTCCTTGTAATGGCTACATAATATTTCATGTCTGAATACACCATGATTTATTCAACTATCCAAATGTTGCTGGCATCATAGAGAAAACTGTAATAAATAACCTTCCTACATAGAGTATACTCTGAAGCTTTCATTCCTGTGCGATAGATTCCCAAGACAGGTTTGCTAGGTTGAAAGGTGGGATCATTTCTCCTATTAACAGATGTTTCCATTTGCATTTTTTAAAAAAAGGATTTAAATTTTACATTTCCATCCACCGTGCATGACAGAGGACTTTCTTCCCCAAATGCCCATCAGCAGTAGGCATTACCACTCCTTTAAACTTTGGCCTGTCTGATAGGAGCAAAGCAGCAACCCATTTTTCCTCTCTTGTCTGCTTAATTGTTATTTCTTAAAAATAGATGCATTTCATGTTGTGTGAGGAGGGACAAGTTTGATCTCGTGCGTTTGATCATTAATTCTACCTTGGTGTGGCTCCCCACAACTCCCTTCTCAGGGAGAGTGATGTGTTCTCTTTACAAACACAGTAGGAACGGGCCCTTTAGGTATTCCTACTTAGAGACACCTAGAACTCGAGCCTTGTCTCTTTTCTGTGACTTGAAAATCGGACAGCATGTCCTCTGTGATTCACAGTCACCCGGTGTTACTGCCCAGGTCTCCCTGGGCGTCCATTTTCAGCCTGTCCTCTTTCTCTGTCCACCTACCTGTTTGCTCTAGATATCCAGATTCAGGTTTTTAAATTATTTGAAAATCAGCTTGGAAAATAGAAAGCATTCTGTTGGCAAGGACACTTACGGTGTAAGAGTGGGTTGGTGAAAGCTGATGTCTTTAGCAGAGAAGGTCCATTGCTGCCTTCTTGCTGGAAACCCTATGGCTTCATTACTTGTGTAAACCAGAGGAGGAAGGATCCCAGTTTTTTAACTGGATGCCTCTCCCAGGCCAGGTCTCTTCCTACCACCCACCATAGAGAACCTATAGCAGAGGAAGTCCCCATGAACCCTGACAAAGCCTCAGAGAACTATGAAGATTCTGGCTTCATTCCTAGAGTCTCAGGGTCCAGGAGCATCCTGACCTTGTTAACGTAGGCTATGGAGGTCCCCAGAGCCCAGCAGAAATTCCAGGTGCCAAAAAACCTGCCTACCTAGTTCTCGAAGTCTGCAAGTCAGAGCCCAGAGTCCACCAGGAGCTAAGATTGGAGCCCCCAAATGCTTCCCTGAGTCCTCCCATCATCCGGTGGGTTCTTCTCAGTCTCTGCCCTAGCAATAGACCTGCCCCAGGAACCCCTAAAGGAAGCAAGTAAGACAATTGTGATTGTGATTCACTCTACTAACATACATTTGATCATTTAGCATTTATGTAATACAGAATATGCATGTAATCTTGCTCCTGAGTTTGAAGGTTTTTAATGTTTCCCTTCCCCAAAACGTAGCATCTAGACCGGCTCATGAATCTTCCACTGGATTCCATGAAGATGGAACCTTGTTACAGTAAAGTCAACCTGCTCCAAGAGCGTTTGCAGGATCTCAAGAGCCGCTTCCGATTCCCCCATGTGGACCTGGTGGTCCAGAGGACACAGAACGACATGCAGGAGGTGGGAGTGGCCGGGGCCTCGTCGGGGGTGGGGGGGGGGCGGTGTGTGAGGATGGAGACAGCAGAGAAACGAGGGCTGGCCGGTGAGACTGGGGTGCTGGTGTGGCTCTGGCCATTGGGGCCCATTTCTGTCGTCATCATGTTGAGTTGAGGATGTCCTCGGTCCTTTCATCTGGCTTCATCTTTCTTCCATTTTGATGAACATCAGAAAGAAAAAACAAAAAACATTTCAGGGAAATCAAGTAGCATTAATTGGTAATTACTTGATTTGTCAAACCAGCACTTTTAACCTCAGCTGCACATGAGAATCTTCTGGGGAGCTTTTAAGAAATGCTGACTTCTCCGCCCCACTCCCAGGAGTTTACCCGCATCCGCATTCCCACTGCTTCTAATATGCAACCGGAATGGAGAACTACCAGCTTACGTTAATTCCCTAACCCGGTTAAGAGTAAATCAATCAATCAATCAATGACAGCTTCATATTTGGATCTCTTGGGTCTACTTGATAGTTTTACTTTGTTCCCCCCCACAAGGAACTTTTCCTTCACATATAAGCACAAATTCTTCCCATATTATAGTGCTTTCTAAATGAAGAAGGGTGTGACCACTGAAGCCGGAAGAGCTCAGTTCTATTTCAGGGGTGTCCTGGGGGGAGATCACTCAGGGGCTGGGTGCTGTGCCAGACACCCCCTCAGAGACAGATGCTCAGATGAGGTCTCTGCAGTGTAGAGAGTACTGGACAAAGCTATGTGTTCATGCTTTGGGATCAGAGGCTTGGGGAAGAAAGGAACACTTGTTCCTTAAAAGTTATAGGGCGGATTAAGTGATACACCTTATTACCTAACCTGTGAGTCGTGAAGGATTAAAGATGGATTGGGGGAGCAAAATTGGGCAATGGCTTAGCACAAGTCCCTTTGGTCATACTGACCCTGGTGAAACCGATACAGGTACGAGTACAGAGACTGGGAAATCAGAATCATTTCTGTTTCCTACCCCGTGGGCACATCAGCCGCTGTGCCCATCAAACCCCATCCCTGCCTCCCTTCCAGCCCGGCAGAGCAAGGAGGAGAAGTGAGGGGGTAGGTGAAGTACAGAGAGCTGTGCTGGACTGGTTTGCATCCCCCCCAAAAGTGGAAGTGGAGGATTAAAGCCGCCGTGGAGTAACTGGAGAAGTCTCCCACCTCCCTTTGTCAAGCCTACGGACCCACCCAGGACAGGGGTGATGATTTACAAACTAGGGGAAGGCTGGCGGCCAGAGAGGGCGGTATTCTCAATCCCATGGCCTCCATGGGTTTTGCAGCTCAGAGCATAAGAAGAAGAGAGGAGGGAAAAAATACGTGTATGCATATGTGCATAGGTGTGTGTGTGTGTGTGTGTGTCCCAGATTCTTACTGGTCCCACTGTGGCCCATTTATTTCATAACTAGGTAGGGGGCTGAGGACCTGTTGCCCTGGGTGGCCCCAGAGTAGTGCCTGGGGCGGGGGGCTGTGATGGTCATCCCCTCCCTGCTCCGGGTGGAGACCCCAGCCTCTGACCAGGCGCTGTTCTCTGTCGCTTTCGGTTTCCAGCTGATGGAGAACGCGGTGTTCACCTTCCAGCAGCTGCTTTCCCCACACCTCCAGGGGGAGGCCGCCAAAACTGCAGTCGCCATCGAGAAGGTTAAGCTCCGAGTCTTAAAGGTAAAACCGGTGTCTCGTTTGTGGGAAGCGTAAAACAAGCGTGACCCCCTGCTTCTTTTGTTAAGTGGGAGACGCCAAATTCTGGCTTCCACTCTCCCTGTTTGTAATCCTGCCCCCTTTCCCCGCGGAGGCAGCCATGGCTACAGCGCCCCCCCCCCGGGGGGGGGCAGGACTTTCGTGCCTGCTCTGCCATCTAGTGGCAGCTCTAGGGACCACAGGTCCTCGGGATTCTTGTCCATCGCTCCAAGTGACCAGTTCTTGATAGAACCGTGGCACTTGGTATTTATTGGCTGTCCACTCTAAGCAAAGCGTTGTGATAGGTATTACAGAAAATGTAAAAATAGGCAAGGCACAGCTTCCTTCTTCAAAGAGTTCACAATATAGTAAAACCCATATAAATTAGCCTACATTTTTTAGAAAAATTTAAAAAAGAGAGACACTCGCCATATGAAATTTTTGTTTGTTTGTTTTTTTAAAGATTTTATTTATTTATTTGACAGAGACAGTGAGAGAGGGAACACAAGCAGGGGGAGTGGGAGAGGAAGAAGCAGGCTTCCCGCTGAGCAGGGAGACCAATGCGGGGCTTGATCCAGGACCCTGAGACCATGACCCGAGCTGAAGGCAGAGGCCCAAATGACTGAGCTACCCGGGTGTCCCTGAAATTGTTTTTGATGTGCTTACTGCTTGAGTATATATATCAAAATGGTTTTAATAATAGCAGTTTCCACATACATTATCTAGTTTTCAAGCTTTTTTGTTTTTAACCTATCCTCTTTTGTTTGATCCTCACAAGGACTTGGGAGATGATCAGAATATGTCTCCATTAAAAGATGAGGAAACTGACTCACTAAGAACTAGTGTGACTTACTTAAGCTCAACAGGCTAGTCGGTGGTGAGCCTAGAGCTAAAGCAATTCTTAAATTCAGTCCACTAATTTCTTAACTACCTATCCCCCTAAACAGTGTCTTGGAGCAGAAGATCAAAATTCCACAGAGCCTAGGAGGTGGCCCCTGAATTTTAGACCCAATCCTAATACCTCATAGGTAGTAGGAAAAATGGCAACCAAATCATTGAAATTAAAAGCAATATTTATGGGATGCCTCAATTGGTTAAGCGTTTGCCTTCAGCTCAGGTCATGATCCCAGGGTCCTGGATTCGAATCCCACATCAGGTTCCTTGCTCACAGGTAGCCTGCTTCTCCCTCTGCCTGCTGCTCCCCCTGCTTGTGCTCCTCTCTGGCTCTCTTTCCCTGACAAATAAATAAGTAAAATCTTTTTTAAAAATAAGAAAAGCAATATTTATTATGGGAACACAAGTAATAATGAACTTGCAATTGGAAAGAAAAGATAGTTTCAATGTCAATTCCACTTCCAGTGTCAGGACACTTTAGACGTCCCTGGATAGTCCATTTCTTCTCTGGACACTTTGAACTGCAAGAACGTGCTTCCTAATGTGAACCTGTCCTAATGAACCTAATGTGAACCTAATGTAAAGCTGTCACCACTGGTGATTCTGGTTCTATTCTCTCTGCTCATGACCTTCTCCCACATAGTGCCTTTGGTTGTTTGAATAGGGCTATAATTTTTATCAACTCCAGTATAAATGCCTTTGTCTCATTAACTATTCTTTATTTGGCCTGACCATTCTGCTCACATGCCTGTGACTGTGTTCCATTGTATCTGTGACCCTTTTAAAGTGTCATCTAAAACAAACTCTGGTTTCTAGGTTTGACTGTTTCATGCTAAACTTCCTCGGTTAACATGCCACAGTGTTAAAGTAGCTAAGAGCCAGGCCCTCCCTTTCTTTATGGAAATCATTACACCCCCTCATCCTGCTTTTCGGATGTAAAGTGAAAGAAGTAGATGAACTTGGCTCCTACGGACCCACCCAGGATAGGGGTGATGACATACAAACTCACCCGCCATTTCTGTCCCCAACTTCTTTATAATGCAGAAGTTACTGTTTTGATCTTGCCTCAGTTTCCCCATCTATAAAAAGGAGGGTAAAATGGGTCTTTAGTAGTCATACCCTCCACCCAAAGTGGGAGAGAATTGCAAGATCTTTGAGACCTTGGAAACACTGTCAGGGGCCTCAGAAATACGGGGAAAAGGGAAACCAGTGAGTGGCTGAGTTCTTGTTTAAGCAAAAGTTAACAGATTGCAATGTTGCTATTCAGCATATGTTTCCATC
The DNA here is from genome assembly GCA_004024625.1 of Mellivora capensis. Lineage (NCBI taxonomy): Eukaryota > Metazoa > Chordata > Mammalia > Carnivora > Mustelidae > Mellivora > Mellivora capensis. The sequence continues at coordinate 125,683 of PISX010002476.1, read as the reverse complement.
TCTGTATTGACAGCAATATGATTATGACAGCAGTACCATCCGGAAGAGGATATTTCAAGAGGCACTGGTTCAAATCACACTTCCCACCGTGCAGAAGGCACTGGCATCCACGTGCAAACCAGTAAGAGGATGGGTTACTCCAAAGAGCCTGCTTTTATTGCTGTGAAGTCCGAGTAAGGTCTTTGGCTAGGATGTGCTTGCAAACAGTAGACTAGACCAGGGTGGGGTTGGCAAATTTTTTCGGCATAAGGTCAGGTAGTAAAGATTTTAGGCTTCGTGGGTCATACTGGTTTTGTTGCAACTACTCAGCTCTGCTAAGCGCAAGAGCAGACACAGGCAGTACGTTAACAATGGGTGCTTCTGTGTTCCAATAAAACTTTATTTATAAAAGCAAGCAGCTGCTGTATTTGCCAACCTCTGGACTAGACAGGCTCTCAAAGGTAATGATCTGACTTTGAGCCAAACGAAGGGGTGTCATAGAGCCCCTGAGGACAAGCGGTGCTCATCATAGTATGACTATTGGGTACTACGTGTCCTCTGAAATCGACCACTACATCCAGGAAAAGACCTTAAGTAACACAATTATAGAAGGATTTTTTTTAATGTTTTTTTTTTGGTGAAGGCAATGAAATGGAAACCATTTAAAGCTGCTACCAGTGACAGCTGTGATTATAAAAGTGTGACTTGGTCTGCAGAGCAGAACCATGGGTGAGCCACCTGTGGAGGCAGTTTCAAGATCTGGGTTCACGTCCTGGCTCCTGCATGTATTGACTCTGGGGCCTTGGATGAGTCACTTTTCCTCTTTCTTCACCTAGATTCCATCTTCTTGAAAATGAAGATGATTTCTCAGTACCTTTAAGATTGAGGAGAGTAAATTATTAATATTTGATGAGTGCTGACCATGTGTTAGACACCATGTTAAACACTCTGTGTAGATCATCTCAATAATCTCATGACAACGCTACAAGGAAGTACTATTTATATCCTCATTGTACAAATGGGGAAACTTGAGGATTAAGTAATGGGCCCAAAGTCACAGAGCTGGTAACCACCTGAGTTGGAGCTGAGCTCACGCTTGCTGATAACATGGTGTGCACTCAGCAAATGGCATATACTACTACTATTACTATTTCTATATTTCAGAAATGATCTATAAGCTGGATATTTTTAATGACTTCTCCCTCTTGGAGCAAATCATAAAGAGCTTATTAGAATTTAAAAAGGACTTTTGGGCAGTGTAGAGGGTCTCCAAGAATTGGAACATTGAAATCCTTTGCATAAGTTCTTTTACTGCAGAAACTTCTTTGGTTATTTTTATATTCTATAAATGCTTTTTTCTTTAGAGTCTTGGCATATCTAGTACCTGGCATTTATTTCTGGGAGTTTGATCAAACCACAGGAATAAAGAATCTGTCTATACAATGGTCCTTTGGCCATGTGTGGAAGGAAAAGTTTAGCCACCCAAAGGATGACTTAGTCTGCCTCTGGATGGATCTGCTCACAGACATTCTCCTTCGGGTGTTTTTCAATCCCAAAGGCCTCAGAGCCACCTTCTCCCAGAAGAGGAAAAAGGCAAAGAAAGTCCCCTTTCTTGTCTGTTCCCTTTTTCCAAGCATCAGCAAAGTTGTACCCAATCTGTAATGTGCTCTTTTGATTTTTTTAATCAAGAGAGATTGGTTCCCAAAGAAACTGAGACCCCAAGTTTTCAGTAATGAAGGATATGATTTCAGTGCCAAGAGATTTCTTAAAATCCGGATTTACAGAATGGGTAATTAGGGGACTATCTGCTCCACTGAAGGATTCTTTATTTTACTAACATATGTTTTCCTTGGTTCTTTAAATCACAGCTTCCTAGCTCTGCGGTACTCAGTCCAGTGTGTACGTTGAAATTGCCTGGGGAGCTGTAAAAAAAAAAAGAAAAAAAAAGATTCCCCGAGACCTGCCGTTAGGGATTCCAATTAAATTGCTCCAAGGAATTAAACATATGTCACGGTTCAATCAGTCGATATAGAGGACATATGTTATAAAGCTGGACATGTCACAACAGTATAAATATCCCTAGAAAATTGTTCCTTTCCACACACTTACTTAGCTGTTGGAATTTTTTTAAAAGATTTATTTATTTATTTTAGAAAGAGAGAGAGAGAGAGAGAGTTGTAAGCAGAGGGGAGAGGCAGAGAGAGAGAGAGAATCTCAAGTGGACTCCGAGCTGAGTGGGAGCCCGACTGGGAACTCAAGCTCACGACCCTGAGCTCAGGACCTGAGCCGAAACCAAGAGTTGGAAGCTTAACCGACTGCGTCACCCAGGTGCCCCTAACTGTTTGAAATTTTAAAGGTCTAATGTTTACTTGGCAAACATGTATTGACTATGTATCAGATAAGATTCAGGCCAGCGTCCCTGCCTGCCAGGGAGTTCATAGCCTACAGCAGCCGGCAGGTAGGGATGAGCACAGCTCACGTCTTTTCGATCCTTTGGCTTTGCTCTAGAATAGATCTAAAGGGACCCCATTATGGCTTGTTGCGATCCGGGCCAGGGCCCCCAAGTCCTAGCACTGAGTTGTCTACATTTGGTGACTTCTGATCTCCTGCTGAAAATCCTGTCCCTTCAGCCAAAAAGCCTCAAAGCCCTCTCCTAAGGCCCTGGCTGCTGGGGCCCTTTGAGCACCATTAGCTATAACGATTTTTGAGTTAATCACTGGCATGTGATTTGGTACATCTTGATCCCTTCTTTGTCCTCATACCGATAACTGGAATGTGATTTGGTACAGTCTGACCCTTCCCTTGACCCTAAGCCATCTGGAAACCCTTGGAGAGCAAGAGGGGTTAAAGGATGACACACGGTGCCTGGGTTGCCTTGGAGGGAATAAGTGACTGTCAAGGCCAGCTGGCAGGAAAGAGGAGAATGTTCCTGAAGAGTTCTTGATGAGAGTCTCCATACCCGGAAAAGGTCCCCTTCTAATACAGTTAAATAGACATGTAGTCCAGGACCCAGCAATTTCACTTCTAGGTATACAACAAAGATTTTTTTTAAAAAGTCCTTAAATCCAAAAGAATCATGCACAGGAATGCTTAAAGCAATTATATTCATAACATCTCAAAAATGAACAAATTTGAACACCATTGATAGGAGGATAGCTGAACAATTGTAGTTTATCCATATAATGAATGCCTTCTATCAACAAAAGGGAACGAGTTACTGATACACGTGGCAACACGGATGAATCTCAACACCAAACACACAAGAATTTGTGATTCAATTTACATAAACTTCAAAAATTAGAAAAACTAGGGACACCAGGGCGGCTCAGTCAGTTAACTGCCTTTGGCTCAGGTCATGATCCCAGTCTGCCTTTGGCTCAGGTCATGATCCCAGGGTCGGGAGATGGAGCCCTGTGTCCGGCTCAGTGCTGGGCATGGAGCCTGCTTCAGATTCTCTCCCTCCCCCTCCATGCCTCTCCCTACTACATGTGTTCTTTCTCAATCTCAAAAAAAAAAAAAAAAAAGAAAGAAAGAAAGAAAAACTAATCTATTGTGGCAGATATTAGAGTAGTACTTATCTCTTGTTGGGGGTGTAGACTGGAAAAAGGCACAGGGTGCTGGAAATATTCTCTATCTTGATCTGGGTTGTGGTCCCACGGGATAGTTATATACTAAAACCACTGAGATGTACTTGTCAAATGTGTACATTTTACTGTGTGTAACTTACACCTTGGTAGAGCACTATTGGAGTTTAAAGGGGGGAAAAAAGGAAGAAGGAAACATTTGGGATGTGATGGAGAAAAAGGAGGCCTGGAGACCCACGGACTTGTAGACAGGGCCTTGAGATGATTAAAATCTGTATCGTCTTACACCCCTGACGTACACAGAGCGTGTGCGCAGTACGGGACCTCGTGCCTTGGTGGTTGGGGAACGGAGAGGGGATGACCAGTGACTGAGCGCCCCACACTCCAAGGAAGGGATCTTGAGGGTGACTCATGCTCCCTGTACCTCCTCTACAAACCGGCGTCGCATGCCTTGTCCTCCGTCTTCCTCTCTCTCGCCCTCCAGGAGCTCCAGAAATACGAGCAGTTCATTTTTGCAGATCACACCAATATGATTCATGTGGAAAATGTCTATGAGGAGATTTTACATCAGCGCCTCCTTGATGAAACTCTGAAAGGTGAGGAAGACTTCCTTGGTCCTGGAGGGAACAGCAGATACAGGGGAGGACCCCTTCAAGGGGACCCATGGAGGACCCAGGGAGAAACACCTGTTTCTCAACGGGTGTGAAAGGGGAATAGGAAATCCCTACTGGTTTCTTGGGAAGACAGAGAAGAAAGGAGAGGAAAAGGGGGGGGGGGGTTACCAGCCTTGACTGAGAGTCAAGATCTGACACACACTATGTTGGCTCATTCAGTATTATTCCTTGGAATTACAAATAAGAACTCTGGGAGACAGAAATTTTAAGCTTCATTTTTCACAGAACACTGAGGTTTGGGGAGATTAAGGCTGGGCTGTCTCATGAGCAGCTGTCTTCCTCCCCTGCTCCAGACAGAACAAAGGAAAACAGGTGCTTGTAGCCATAGACTCCCAACCCCTCCCTGGGGCAGGAGGAGGTGACTCCAGGAGCACGGGTTGCCAGCTGCCTCCTCAGCACATTCCTCACATCCCGTCAGCTGGACAGAAGCAGAGACAGGGCGCCGACACAGGTCTCTGTGAACCTTGTTGGGACTCCAGCACCCCCTGTCCTGTGGAGTTAGGCCTGGCTTGTGATAGGACCGTGGACAGGACAACTTTGGTAGAAATATGCTGGACAGGGCTGTTCCCCAAAACCATAGGCCTGAAACGTGTCTGGTCTCCATGGCGAAGGTGTTAGGATCACCAAAAACCCCCTCCACAAAGAGAACAGGCAAAGCATGAGCCCCAGTTGCTAATCCAATGAGAGCAGAAATGTGAAGACGTCAGCACAGCGTCTGACAGGAGGGGCTCCCTCAAGCCCACGGCCACTCCATCGTGGCACTTTTCCGCCAGTTAGGAAAAGGCTCCCTTTCTCCAGACACATGACTGTTGTCCGTTCAAAAAAAATTGCTGTGATATACCAATGTTATCGGAGTAGGATGCTCTACTGCTTGTTCCCGGAAATTTCTGCCGAATACAGAAATCTGTGCTCTCTCTGACGTGAGGGGCGCCCCCTTGGAAATGATACCATTGGGCACCGCACAGCCTGCACAGCTATCGTGGAGGCCTGTGGTCATTGTTGTCTCGAGTCCTCTCAAGTTCTCTGAGACTGAGCTAGAAGCACATAGGTCTTCATTCTAGACACTACAGGTCAACAAGGCTCTCTGAGTACCCAGCGCACACTCAAGACGGGACTACGAGAAGCAGCAGAGAGATGTAGGCCTGCCCCTGCAGCGGGGCCTCTGTGGCTGATTCAGACAATACTATTCTAGGTGGCGAGCTCCTTGAAAGCAAAAGCCCTATTTTATTCATCTTGGGATTCTCAGAGCCTGTCCCATAGCAGTTGCCCGATTTGCACCCGTGAATGAGCGAAGGAGTGAATGAATGAACATGGCAGAGGTCCAGAGTGGAAAACGAGTTTGTGGGCTTTGGTCATGAAGGAAGGAGACCGGGAGGAGGGGGAGGGTATCAGCTGGAATTTGACATTGAGAAATGTGGGTAGTCAGAAAAGCTGGGAAGGGAGTTCGGCTTCTGGATAACGTCAGAAAATGCAGGGGGGCCGGGGCAGAGGGTCAATGTCATGTTCTGTTTTCTGGTCTCTCTCAGTGATAAAGGAAGCTGCTCTCCTCAAGAAACACAACTTATTTGAAGACAACATGGCCTTGCCCAGTGAAAGTGTGTCCAGCTTAACAGACCTAAAAACCCCCTCAGGGTCAAACCAGGCCAGCCCTGCCAGGAGAGCCTCGGCCATTCTGCCAGGAGTTTCACAGAGCGAGACACTGAGTAACGAAGTATTCCAAGAGTCAGGGGAAAAGAAGCAGCCTGGGGTCCCTAATCCGTTGGCCAAAGGAGAAAGCCTGTCTTTCCCTGTCCCCACCCCTCCCCCAGATGGCACCAGACAGGGGACTCCTTCAGGCATGGATGGCCCTGTTGTGGCTCTTGGGACTACAGAGGACACGGCAGGAGCCCTGGGCACACCCTCCTCAGAGCTGGAGTTTGGAGGGGCTCCTGAGGACGGAGAACCCACCCACGAAAAGCCAGAAGCCAGCTCTGTCTCGGGCTCCTTAAAGGAGCTCAGAAATTTGTTGACAGTGACCATTGAAGTGCCAGTGGAATCGGCCACCCTCGAGATTGAGAACGCTTCAAATGAAGAGACCCGTGCTCCCCCAGAAATTGAAAAATTAGAGGAAACAACCCAGATCGACACAGAGGCCGATCAAGCAGTTGCCTCCAGTGGAGACAGCTGTGAAGGGAGTGAAATCAGTGGGAGGGAGGCCCATTATCCCCCTCCGGAGGCGGAGGCAGAGGCAGAGGCTGGCAGGGAGGAGTTGGGGGGATTGCTGGGGGCTCAGCTGGCCTGTGAAGGGCTCACCGAGGGTGCCAGCAGCGCAGGCCCCCCAGAGCAGCAAGCAGGGGAGGGGGAGCCCACTGAGAGGGAGCTCACAGGTGGGGATTCCAGACCGGATGCCCAGGAAGGAGAAGGGGTCGAGGCCATAGTGGAGGGTGAGGCCAGGCCACAAGAAGGTTGCATTTCCAGTGCTTACCACACCTGCCTCAATGAGAGCCAGGGTTCAGCGGAAGAAGCCCTGGGAGGGACCAGTAACCTGGCCCAGGCTACCACTGCCGGTGTGGATACAGAGAAGGTTAAGCCTGCTGGTGTTCACCAGTGCCAGTGGGTAGTGGAAAATGCTCCGAACTTCGATCTGCTCGGTTCACAAGAGGCGGGGGAGAGTACCCTAGGGCAGCCCTCCGAAGAGTGAAAGGCACAATTTGGCATAAGTATTTCTTTGCACAAACTCAGCCAAAGGTTAATAGGTATGGGTATGCTTAGGGGTTGCACACAAGTTGAAAAATTTAAGTACTTCCTTAATGTGTGTAATGAAACCAGAGGAAGTGCACACAGGCCATGCACACTGAGGCAGACCTTTGTGAACTGAACTGCTTTACCGTGATTTACAGCTTTAGGATTTTAGTGGGACATGTTCGGGGTAAGAGGCAGCTGAGAATGTCGAAGGGAGTCAGTGGCGTTCCAGCAAAGACGAAGAAAGTAGTAGGCGCACAGTTTCCAATACACTGCACGTTTTCCTCTAATGTACTTCGAGGCTTTTTAATTTTAGGTAAGAATGCAAATGTATATTGGAAATCCGGCTTCACCAACCACTAGCAACCTCGCTGGCTCTGAAGGGCTCAGCATCCATCCACAGTCAGACTGCGGGCAGGGGTCGCTGGTAAAGAAGGGCAGCGCCTGAGAGATTATGCCCGAGAGAGCCCTGGGGAAACTGAACAATAGTGGAGGAAGGTTGTGGTCTGTGGGGCTGTCTGAGCCTGTTACTAATTCTGCTATCAATTTCTTGTTAATTAATCACGTTGATTCTTATTAATTAATCACCTTTTGGGGAAATTCAGATGAGGCAAGGAAATTTCCTTGGCATGTTTAAGCCTGAAAGCATTCCAGATTAGCCTTAGACTGGGCGGATGGGCCTTAGCTAATGGTTGAGTGTAAAAGACTACAGGTTAAACAAGCATTATTCGAGTACCTGCTGTATGCCAAGGGCTGTGCTGGGCATAGTGACAACAGCAACAACAACAACAACAAAGAAGAAGAAGGAGGAGGAGGAGGAGGAGAAGAAGAAAAGATAAGGTGCTTTGTCTGGCCTAAATTAAAAGGCCTACAGGAATTTAAAGGAAAAAAATATGTTAATTTTTAAACCATGATAAGTTTGTCTATCCGTTGAAATGGTCCTAATTCATCCCCAGAAGGGGAATAAAGTGAATAAATGGGAAAGAAGGAAAAAAAGAGGAAGGAAGGGAGAAAGGAAGGAAGAAAGAAGAAAATGAAAAGCCCAGATGTACATCGTCAAGTTCCAATCAAGTTTCAAAGATGTCACCAAAAGTGGAAATCATTTGTTTGGTCATTCAGTAAGTTAACTGAGCCCCTATGATGTCCCAGGCGCTAGAGACACTGTAGTGAAAGAGACTCTGTTCCTCTCTCCTGGAATTTACACTTCCATGGAAATAGACACAAATACATCTCCTCAGTGGATAGTGACCTGGAAATGTTAATGTTAGAGAACTTACTTGCAGAAGATTAAAAAGCTGTGTTCTATTATCCTTCCAGAAAATACCATATCATTTCCCAGAAGTTTAGTCCCAGGTGGTACCTCTTGACATTTCCTTCCACAAATTTTGATATTAGATCCCAACGTTCTGTCTTAAAAGCTTGTTTTGATCATCCTCAGCAGGTTTATATCAACTGTTTAGAGAATTTGTCCCACAGTTTAACTCTTCCAGCAGGAATTAAAATCTTCCTCTGTCCAACTCTCCATGAAGAATTTCTAGGTTATAGGGACACCTGGGTGGCTCAGTGGGTTAAGCCTCTGCCTTCGGCTCAGGTCACGATCTCAGGGTCCTGGGATCGAGCCCCGCATCAGGCTCTCTGCTTGGTGGGGAACATGCTTCCCCCCTCTCTCTGCCTACTGCTCTGCCTACTTGTGATCTCTCTCTCTGTGTGTCAAATAAATAAACAAATCTTAAAAAAAAAAAAAAAAGAATTTCTAGGTGATAAAGAATGAATAATAATCAGTATCATTATGGTCTCATATTGAATCACATCTATGAAGGGTCTCCTTAGAGAGAAAGAAGGTAGAGACCACTCCTCCCAGGTCCCTGCAGCACCCAGTGCTCACTCTTATCCTTGCACTGAGCTCAAAGTACTGAAATTGTGTCTACTTCCCATCTCTTCTGGGGCTTCTCTCTTCAAGGACAAAAACAGGGGTTTATTAATCATGTGTGCTTCCTGCTAGAGATACACAGCCTTGAGTAATGGCTCCCTGCCTTCTCAAGTCATTTTCAGGTCCCTAGTGCCTTGCACAAGAACCAGCTGGTTCACTCAAGACACATGAGACCTGCATACTCCCTATGCTACTGTGCTGAGGCTATTGGGGGCTTGCTGTGAGGCAGGGAGACACTTTTAATTGGGCTTTCTGCCCTTGGGGAGCCTTCCCTTAGGTCAAGTCCAAAGTCCAAGAGGCAGACAGCCAGATGGTCAGATGCACTGCCCAGTAAGTCTGGGAGCCAAAGGAAGAGTGCGCAGCCCCACCAAGGACCGCCCTTCTCTTCAGGAGACTGTCAGCGAGCAAGGAGGTCCCAGCCTTGCTCCAACCCATGCTGGAGCTTCCCAGGTTCCTTCCTTTGCTCACCTCAGGGCTTCTCGGACCCCTTGGAAAATTAAGAAATTTTTCCAACCCTGAAAGAAAGTAGATCTGCATTGGATGGATGACTGTCAGTGCCTTCTCTTTACCCATCTCGTGGGCCAGAGGGCACTGGGCACTACATGGTAGGACATACTTGAGAACACAAAGAATTTTTCTGTACATATTTCACAGAAGACAAGTTCACTAGACTAAGTGGGATGATTGTGCCATCTGAAGATGGAACAGGAAAGTAAAGTTCATTAAAAATATTTCTTATTCATTTTAACATGTCGAATGGAGTAACTTTACATTACTATGAGTTTGTCTCATTTTTAATAGACTTGTATATGTTGCTTCAGTGGCTTCCAGGTTAGAGCAAGGTTATTATAATCTAATTGAACAGCATGCAGATCTCCTGCGGCTGCTCTGGGGAATCTCTGCTCCAGGCAAATCCATTAGAAATGCATAAAGCCTCAGGACATGGTTTTTGGGAAAAATTCCATGACTTTAAATGAGTCATGTTACTATTGACCTTTAACAAAGAGAATATTTGCCTTGAAAAAAATTACTTGTCATTTTTTTTCCTTTGCAGCTTAGAGTGGAGATAGTGGTGCCTTGAATCATGCAGAGAAAACTCTTAAAAAAAAAAAAAAGTATTTTGGACACCACAAGGGTAAGATTCCAATCTGTCCAAAAGCTTTTATAAAGAGGCTGACTGTGAAGAACTGCAGGTCCCTGGGCCTGATCTTCTACATTTTACTGCAGAGATTCTCGAGTCTGGTTTTGTAACCCTCCAGACTGGAGTCTGTGATTTCTAAGGGTTTCACAGTTCTGCCAGATGAGTAAATTTCACTCTTTATCAAAAGTGCTAAGTGCTATATGCTCCATAGCAGTTTTAATCTGGGGAAGGGAAGGACATCGCTGACTAAAACGATCAGGTTCACTAGGTTAAAAAGTTGGTTATATGTGTCTTCATACTTTAGTATAAGTAAGCAGGTTTGGGGACTTGCCTTCTGAAGTCTGGAACTTCAAGAAAAAAAATCTTCACTGTGGATGGGTTTTTCTGGTCACTATATAAAGCAAATAGACTTAAAGCACTTTGTAACCACATATTTACTCTGCCAAGTGCCTATATTCCAATAAAATGTTCATCCTTGAAGAGTTGTCCAAATGTCATATTTATTTAGAATGGGGGTGGTTTTATCTTTCAAGCCAATGTCATACTTGAGCTGAAAGGAACGGCCTCAGATAGAAAGGTGAGTCACTGTTGTTGCACTATGGAACTTTCAATTTTCTTTTGTCAGAAGGGAGTCCACAGAGAAGTCACTTAATTGTCAGATATGATTATGCTTTGAAAATTATGCTTATTTCTCTAAGAATTGGAATACGTCTATAATAATGGGCAATTACTCTTGGCGCAATTGAACTACTTTTTAAACAAGTTTATCTTCAATGGGTAACACTAAGCAAAACATTCCTTCTTTCTATGACCATAAATAAAACAATATTACTCACCAATATCCACAGTTGCTCATTCCTCTGTGAATTCATTCATCCAAAAAATAATGATTGCCTATCTATTATATGCAGGCACTCTAGTGGGTACTGGAGAAGCAGAGGTGAATAAGGTGGATATGGTCCCTGACATCAGCAAACTTAAATTCTCATGGCAGACATGGCCAGGGAGAGCCTAGAATGGGCATTTGCTAACTTGTTTGGCATGCAACTTGTCTATAACAGTTTTAACTCTTCCTAAGCCAACAGCTCCAGCCAGGAAAGGAAGAAACATTGGAGAAATCAAGTCTAGCAGGGATGGGGACATTGGGTGTGGCAAAGACTTTACCTCTCCCTCTTCTTCCATACCAATCTCCCAACATGCAAGAATCATTCCCAGAGTGGCTCCTCCAGAACTTCTATTTAGGGCCAAGGATCAGATTGGAATTGGGGGTACCAATTCCAATTGGAGAGTCCATTGATTTGAAATGTCTTCTGCATAGTTTTTTCTTAGGTTCTATGTTTATTTATGTGGTTTGGGTGGAACTCATGGACGTCTTGGGAGGAGTCAATTAAATAAAGCTCTTCTGTCAGCCGGGCTTGGAGCCACTCCTGCTTGAACACCTCTCAACCTTTGCCATAGTCTTCCCTTTTCCAAGAACTTCTGACCCTCCTTTCTCAATTTGGCCAATTCCCACTTTCCCGGTAAGAGTCATGACAAGTCTGGACAGAACTTCCCTCCCCAATAACGCTTTGCTGAGCTGTCACCCTCATTTACTTGCCCACTTCTGTTGTTTTCTCTCACTTTATTGCAGCCATCTACCGTCTCTGTGCCATCCTGTCTTCCATCTTTGTGTCCCTAATAGAGTTTACATCCTTGTGTACAGAAAACACTCAGTAAGTATTGAACAAATGAATATCTATCACCAATCCCAGAAGTAGGAGACAAGTGGTGCGGTAGCTCCCGTGATTGCCTGACACAGCATAATGGTCTGTGAGGCTGAAAGCTACTCCTCTTCAGCCTACTGAGAGAGTTCTGTCTTCATGATGGGATTTCATGGCATGTTTGTGCACACCTATCTCTCTGGGAGAGAGTATCAGAGTCAAGTCACCCCCACACCAAGCTAGCTAGTAGGAACCACTCCTAGGTTTCAGAACAGGAGTCTCCACTGGATTTTCCTGAGGTCTTTATGACATTAACAAGGCAAAAAGTTAAGTTTATCCTTAATTCCACCCAAATCTGTGAAACATGAGCAAATGCCCAAGAAATTCATGGACAGCATCTGCCTTCTGGCAATCCTTCCTCTTGAGACTGGGCAAGGAGCAGGAAAGAGGCTGTGGTCCCTGCTTTTAGGGAACATGGTCCAGTTGGGAAGACAGAGAAGCAAGTTGTGGTTCTGTAGGCAGAGGAGGAAGTGTTCTGGCAGCACAAAGGAAGGGCAAAAGACTCTACTCAAGAAATTTCCCATTTGGTTTTGAACCTATTGAGCCTGCCCTTTATGTCCTGCCTCTTTTACTTCTTCTCTGTCATGGACTAAAATCCAAACTCTAGCTGCCTACAGATATCCCGAAGAACATTTTTATAAGGATCTCTTTACACCCAGCCCTACACACTCTTCTCAGGAATCTTGTGGCCCCTCTGGATGCTGATCCAGACCTTCTGCAGACCCACTGTGGTTTAATTCACGGAAGCCAACTTCATGGACTAATTTTCCACCTCTGGTCTCTGTATAAAAGGATACACAAGAGTAGTGGTGAGGCCTGTCTTTCTATTAGCAATTCTAAGTGGAACTGTTGGGGTAGAAAAGTAGGTTTACGTGTTCGGGAATTCCTCCAAAATACTGAAGTGATTTTGAAGCTAAGGGATGGCTTTTGGTGATAATACTTAACCTCTCCTTCCCTCCCTGCCTCTGCATTCTCTGCAGGTTCTTGAATCATGTGGGGTACTGTGTTTTGGTACATTGGTTTGAGGGAGATCATGTGGGGAAAAAGGAAGATATTTTCATTTCTATGTCAGAGGCTTCAAGCTTTGAAGCCTTAAATCATTGATTCATGTCTTAGAATAAATGATGCTTTCCATGCACCATCAGGATTCATTCATAGGGTAATTTTTTCAGAAATATTTATGGATATCTACTAATCTGCTGTAGACTCTGCTAGGCCCTGGGAACAGACTGGCAGATCCCTACCCCAGTTGCATTCAGACTATGGGTTATCTTTCCTGCACTGAAAATTTCTGTTACTGGACTGATAGGACAGTCATTAAAATTAGGTTTAGGACCAGATACTTACCAACATGATCTAACACTCCTTCATGAATATGGTAGCTTAGACCATTTGGAAATGTGACTTGTGCCTGGCGGTGACTTCATACCATGAGCACATGTAGAAGGTACAGCCTATGTTGCTCAGCTAATGAAGCAGACTTAGTTGCCATTTAACCTGCAGAAAGGAAGCTTCTCCTCCTCCTTTCTCCTCTCAACTCAAGGAGGAGAGAACTGTCCTCTCCGTCTGCAGGTCTCCAAACTCATAGCTGCACTGAACTTCAAAACACCAAGAAAAGCCATTTAAATCTTTCTGCCGAGCTATTTATTTCCAATATATACGGCTGTACCAACCTTGGAAAGAATTGTTCACAAATAGTTTGCAATAATGTGGAGAAGGCTTAGCCATGGTTTTTAATTTTTTAAAAATCTCAAGAAGATTAAATATCTATGCACAAGGGGTGCCTGGGTGGCTCAGTGGGTTAAGCCTCTGCCTCTGGCTCAGGTCATGATCTCAGGGTCCTGGGATCAAGCCCCGCATCGGGCTCTCTGCTTGGCCGGGAGCTTGCTTCCCCCTCCCCCTCTGCCTGCCTCTCTGCCTCCTTGTGATCTCTCTCTGTCAAATAAATAAATAAAATATTAAAAAAAAAATCTTTGCAGGGACGCCTGCGTGGCTCAGTTGGTTAAGCGGCTGCCTTCGGCTCAGGTCATGATCCCAGCGTCCTGGGATCGAGTCCCACACCGGGCTCCTTGCTCGGCAGGTAGCCTGCTTCTCCCTCTGCCTCTGCCTGCCACTCTGTCTGCCTGTGCTCGCTCTCTCTCTCTCCCTCTCTCTCTGACAAATAAATAAATTTTTAAAAAATTAAAAAAAAAATCTTTGCATAGGCAAAAAAGCCTGGAAGAAATTTTTGCTGAAATAGAAACAATAGTGGTTTGGGCTAATGAGATTTTAAATGTTTATTATCATCTTTTGTATTCTTCACCCTGCCCCCCCCCCCACAGGTTCCACAATGATGTGTTACTGTCAAAATCAGAAAAACATGAATGTTTAAAAATATGTTAAGTTTTAATTTAAATTGGGCAAAAGGATCCTCTGTTCTTCCAGAATCGCATAAATTAAGGAATACTTTGGGCACATTTACTTCTATCTGTAGGCCCATTAACAACAGCATATAATTGGGAATGATATATAAACGCAAGGGGAAAAGTCTCTAGAAACCTTTGCCAAGGTAAAATTAGCCCCTAAACTAACCATCTGATGAGTACTGTTCTGAAGAGGTCTGCTGCTCCTTTGAAGTTCTGTTCTCGACTCCAATCTTCTTCCCCATAATTCCTGTGTTGATACCCTGGCATTTGCCGGACCACCTTGCTGGCACTTTCTTCCCACCACGGAGGGCCAGACACCTGAGCGCAGCAGGATCTAACGGACTGCCTAGTGAGGAGTTAGGAACATCCAGGTTCTATTTTCAGACATGCAGTACTGAGGAATCCCCCCAAGGGGTCTAACATGAAAGACAAATGAATTTATTTAAGCTCATTACTGCTTGCTTGATAGGCTTTAAGAAATTCCAAATACGAAAGAGATCACACTCATTAAAGGCCAACATCATGCACTGTGAAAAACACAGCATACAGTTATTATCTGAAGTCTGAAAAGCCAGAATATCCTTTGATGTGTAAATCTGTCCTTTTTGATTCTCTGAAAAATAGTGGTTTCTAGATCAAAACCACAGATGGAAACCCTCTCAGTGGGTAAAAATCACCTGAAGATAGTGCTGATACACTCCATTAAAGGGATGAGATTAAATACATGAACACAAAACATTTAAACATATCTACATGAAAAAGACAGTCTCATAATTACTTTTTAAAATGTAGTAAGTCTGGGGCGCCTGGGTGGCTCAGTGAGTTAAAGCCTCTGCCTTCTGCTCGGGTCATAATCTCGGGGTCCTGGGATGGAGCCCCGCTTCGGGCTCTCTGCTCAGCAGGGAGCCTGCTTCCCTTCCTCTCTCTGCCTGCTTCTCTGCCTACTTGTGATCTCTCCCTCTGTCAAATAAATAAATAAAATCTCTTTTAAAAAATGTAGTCAGCCCATAAAAATGGCAGAGACACTCCATTAGATCTTTTATCACGCCTAGTTATGTAATAGTTACCAGGGAAGTAGTAATTTTGTTCTACTTGTTTGAAACCAGTGACCCTTTATAAACTATACACAGATGTCATCCAGAATCTATTTGGGGGGGCGTCCGGGTGGCTCAGTGCGTTAAGTGCCTGCCTTCACCGCAGGTCATGATCTCAGGGTTGTGAGATGGAGCCCTGTGCTGGGCTTTCTGCTCAGCAAGGCGCCTGCTTCTCCCTCTCCCTCTGCCTCTCCCCCTAGCTTGTTCTCTCTCTCTCTCACTCTTTCTCTCTCTCCCTCAAATAAAATCTTAAAAAAAAAAAAAAAAAAAAAGGAATCTATTTGGGAAAAATATTGGTTCCGGATTAGCAGGGTTACAGTAAAGTCCTTGAGAACAGGGATTATCCACTACATTTTATGCTTACTTCTTACTAACTAAGCTACTGCTAAGATGTAAGTGATGAAGTTAATTGTGAAATTGTGAAATTCATGTTCTTCTCCTCTGTTATTTACCTGGACCTTTAGCTCCCATCCTTAGGCCTTTAGCTTAGATTTGTTTCACAGTACTTTTCTCTCTGTATTTCTATATATAGCTTAAGTTTATTTATTTATTTTTGTAATCCCTACACCCACCGTGGGACTTGAACCCATGACCCAGAGATCAAGAGTCCCATGCTCTTCTGAATGAGCCAGTCAGGCGCCCCTCGTTCTGTATTTGACATGCACCAGTATGTTAGATACCAAGTGCTAGTCTTCTTGTCTCAGTCAATGCTATTTGGAGGCAAGTAACAAAACCCTACTCAAATGAGCTTAGGCAAAAAGAGGAGAGTTAAGTCAGACAGGTATCTCCTGGAAACCAAAGAACCCAAAATTCATCGGGAGATCATTGCTCCCTCTTTCTCCATGTCTCAGGCCACCTGGTCTCCCATTTTTGCATCTCTCGGCACATCTGCTGCAGCCTCGCCTTCTCTACGTTTCTGCACACAGCGGGGACTGTCACTATCCCATTGCCCTGAGTTAACTTGTCCCCCGTTTCTAGGAACCAGCAAAGAGCCCCTGGTCCAAATCAGCATAACCAGGGGCTGAGGTCACATAGCACACATCCGGCCCAGCGCTCTCTAAATTTATTTGTACACAGAACACTATCCACCCACGGTTTCTGACTTGGGGGGAGGATACTGTGCGGTACATCTGTTCACATCCTCCAGAATTCCTCAAGATGTGAGTCTGGGATGTTCTGACTGAATTTACAATTTTTATGTGAGGGCTGGGCAAACTTAGACCCAAGCAGACAAAATAACTTACTTAAATTACCAAAATATGATTTAGGACTGACATGTTTCTCATCCCTTCAGTCCAACCTAGATACCAAGGAAATGTGCAATGGTTACCTGGGCCAAAAGTAAAGAATGAAAGTTGACTAGTTCCTTCCCCTTTCCTCAGCTAGTTTTATAAATTAAGGCTTTGTCACAAGCAAGGCTATATTGGTTTCCCAAGGCTTCCATAACAAGTTGATAACACAGCTGGAGGCTTAAAGCAACAGAAATTTATTTGCTCACAGTTCCGGAAGGCAGAAGTTCAAAATCAAGGTGTCCACAAGGCCATGCTCCCTCTGAGAGCTCTGGGGGGCAACTCCTTCCTTGTCTCTTCCAGCTTCTGGTGGCTCCAGGTGCTTTGGGGGATTGAGCCCGCCTAATACCTGTCTCTCCTTCCATCTTCCCATGGCCTTCTCCTCTCTGTCTTCTCTTCTGTTTCTCATAAGGACACTTGTCATTGACTTTAGGGTCACCCAGATAATTTCACCTTGAGACCCATAATTACATCTGGAAAGGCCCTTTATCCAAATAAGATCACACTCCAAAGTTATAGGGATGAAAACATGGACATATCCTTTGGGGCCACCATTCAGATCACAAAAAGCCCTTAGATGGTATCATAAGGTACTTAAAAACATCAAGAGGATACAGGAGGGAAGGGATAAAAGGGTAATGATTTGGGATTTTTCTTTAAATATTATAGGATGCAGAATTGAGAAAGAAAATATAATAAAATTTCAAAAGTATGCGGTGTCCTACTTTCCAGGTTATAAAATTTACATTCCTAGATATTCCCTGATACATTCATTCATCTAACCTTTGGGCCATGTGATAGGCCACACCTATCATAGGAGTGTGGCCATATTTTTTTGTTTGTAAAAAAACTTTCCTGACCAAAAAAATTGTTTGATAGCATGAGACAATTCACATCATTGTGAATTTTGCTCCATTACCATAAAAATCATCCTTTGAAAGGCTTAATCAAATTTCCCCTGGTGCTTCTCAGTCCTTTGGTATTTAAATCTTGCAAGGACCTATTGTGTTCTAGAGACACGGGTATTAAACTAAAATGGATGGTTGAGTGCAGACCAACGTTTTCAGAGTTCAGTTCACTAGTGAATATTTTCATCTTATAAAAACTCTTGCTTTTATCCACACACTTGTGTTTGCCGACTTTTGTAGAATGCATATTCTGACAAAAGAGATTCTATCGACAAATGAGAAATGTGTCAAACAAGGAAGAGGAACAGGAATTGTTCTGTTTGCTCTGGGGAGGAACAGACTTCAGCTGGGATTAGATAAGAGCATGACAGCTGTACAGTTCCTTACACAGTACGTGGCAATTCTTAAGTTGAATTAAATGGTAAGACTCATATGGCAAGAAGCATTAGATCTATTTTAACGACACTAGAGGAAAACATCTTAGAAGTTGAAAGTACAGAGAGTTTCTGATCATTAGACTTGTCCGTAAATGAAAAAGATCATTGTGCAGAGTAGGTAGGCATCCGTTGTTGGAAATTTTTCAACCCAAGATCCATGACTCTAGGTACAGCATCAGTGTCCTGATTGATTTGGGGTATGAGAGCGTATAGGGTGGAGAGGCTATTGGTTTAAAACTCTGTAAACTTTGGATTAGGACAATGTGCCGTAAAGTAGGTCAGTTCAAGGCTGGAAAAAGAGATCCTTCCTCTTATGCAGCTTCTAAAGCAGCAGGTCCAACAGAAGAATAATATGAGTCAGAACGTAGTTAAAAACTTTCTAGTAGTCACATTCAAAAAGTGAAAACAGGTGAAATTAGTGTTCATAATATATTTTAACATAATGTAGCTAAGATACTATTACTTTGGGGCACCTGGGTGGCTCAGTCATTAAGTGTCTGCCTTTGGCTCAGGTCATGATCCCAGGATCCTGGGATCCAGCCCCATGTTGGGCTCCCTGCTGGGGGGAAGCCTGCTTCTCCCTCTTCCACTCCCTCTGCTTGTGTTCCCTCTCTCAATGTCTCTCTCTGTCAAATAAATAAAATCTTAAAAAAAAAATAAAATAGGAGTGCCTGGGTAGCTCAGTGGGTTAAGCCTCTGCCTTCAGCTTGGGTCATGATCTCAGGGTCCTGGGATCGAGCCCCCAATAGGGCTCTCTGCTCAGCAGGGAGCCTGCTTCCCTCTCCCCCTCTGCCTGCCTCTCTGCCTACTTGTGATCTCTCTCTCTCTCTCTGTCAAATAAAGAAATAAAATCTTAAATAAAATAAAATAAAATATTATCACTTAAACATGTAACCAATGTTAAAGATCATCAGAGATTCTACATTATTTTTTCATAGTAAGTCTTTGAAATCCAACTTATATTTACATTTATGAACTAACCACTTTTCAGAAGCTCAATAGCCCCATGTGGCTAGTGGTTTTCCACATTGAACAGCACAGTTTTACAATATACCATTAATGAACGCACAAATCAGATTTCTGAGAATTAAAAAAAAAAAAAGAACCAAGTTCTCTGGGACTTGAAACCAACCAAACCAAAATGGTTTCAAAAATCCAGGTTCCCTGGCGTACTGGAGGAGAGGAAGTGATAGGAAACCACTTCTGTTTAATTGGTGTACATTCACACTTCCTTTGGTGACTTCTCTCATACTTTCCCTGTTTTGTCACCAAAACAATATTAAGTAAATTAAATAACTGCAAAACACTAAGTCATCTTGGGAACTTTTAACAGTCTCCACGTCTCAGAGAAAAAAAATAAAAAATAATACTTTTATGTTACTTCTATCATATTTCATTCTATTATTCCAGGAGCAACCGCAGTCAGTGATATGGTAGTCCCCCCGGTCTGTGGTTTCACCTTTCACAGTTTCAGTCCCCTGTGGTCAGCCAGTATCCAGAGCAGCCGATCCTCCCTCTGTCCCGGGGTCAGAAGGTCAACAACAGCCTGACTCTAGGTCACAATGCCTGGATCATTGCCCTCCTTCATCTCATCCCGTAGACATTTTATCCTCTCCCATCACAAAAAGAAGTGCAAGTACACTACAGTAAGATACTTTGAGAGAAAGAGGGAGACTATGTTCACATAACTTTTACTACCGTATATTGTTATAATTGTTCTGTTTTATTACTGTTGTTACAAATCTCTTACTGTGCCTAACCTAGAAATCAAACTTTATCACATGTATAGGAAAAAAAAAAAAAACAACACAAAACCATGCCTGGGTGGCTCACTCGGTTAGGCATCTGCCTTCCGCTCAGGTCATGATCCTGGGGTCCTGGGATCGAGCCCTGTGTAGAGCTCCCTGCTTAGCAGGGGAGCCTGCTTCTCTCTCTCTCTCTGCCCCTCTCCCTGCTTGTGTTCTCTCTCTCTCACATACACACGCCGAAATAAATAAGTAAATCTTAAAAAAAAAAAAAACAAAAAAAAACAGAAAAGAAAAAGCAGTATATATAAGGTTTGTCCTATCCAGGTTTTCAGACATCCACTGGAGGTCTTGGGACATCTCCCCCATGGATAAGAGGGGACTACTTAGTACAGCTTTCACTGTTTACTAGTTGTGCCTTATCACCATGGGGTTTAAGTACTCTCAAGGGACGCTGCCTTGCAATATTTCCAGTAACACATTATCTCTGTGCATCTTACACAGATGAGAAAGGATGAGGAAGGTCACAAAGATAAACTGGGCTACCTCCTTTCCTATAAAATTACCCCCAAGTGTGGTCCAAATAATGATGTTTTTAAACACTTCTTCAAGGAGAGCCTATTATTTATGTACAGTACTTTGGAATTGATGAGCTATAGGCAATAAGCTAAACCAAAAGTAAAATGGGACAGATTTTTTTCAGTTAACCCATTTTAGGAATCCATAGACGTTTCAAAAACTCCTATTTGAAGGGGCGCCTGGGTGGCTCATTGGGTTAAGCCTCTGCCTTAGGCTCAGGTCATGATCTCAGGGTCCTGGGATGGAGCCCCACATCGGACTCTCTGCTCAGCAGGAAGCCTGCTTCCCTTCCTCTCTCTCTCTGTCTGCTTCTCTGCCTACTTGTGATCTCTGTCTGTCAAATAAATAATACAATAAAATCTTAATAAAATAAATATAAAGCTCCTATTTGCATCTTCAGTACAAGTATGATCGTGACTGTAAAAAGACCAAAGTAAGAGTTTGGCATAGACTGCCAAGTATCTCCCAATATTTGTTTTTCCCTTCTCCTCTCTAGTTGTACAATCTCCTGAGTTTACGCTGAGCACGTGGCTGCCAAGTTAGAAGTAAAAGAAATCTTGGCTCTTCTTGTAGCTAGGTGTGACCAATTGATTAACTCCTTTCCAGTGAGATGTGAGCATAGGGGACGTAGGCACATTCCTGGTCACATCCTTTATAAAGGAAACCGTTCCTCCTCCTCTCTCTCTTTCCCCTTCAGGCCACCTGGAAGATCTATGTGATGCTGGTGAACCAGCTTCTATCATAGAAAATCCTACCAGGGGCCGGAATAACAATCTGTTCCTGGATGACGTCATGAAGTAGAATTGCCCCTCCACCCCGAAACACCCGCCTGCTTCTGAATGTTATCTGGAAGAGAAACCACTTTCTATCTTGTATAAATCATTGTATGTGGGACCTCTTTTTTGAAGCACCTTGGCTCATACCTTAACTCACAAAAGGGTTTAGCATCATCCTATCATGTGTGCTACGTTCAAGACATTCGTCGGATACTTTTAACCATCTTTATATATGAGAGCATCTCCTTAAAAGACACACGGATTGTTTGCTTGTTTTTTGTTTTTTTTTTTTTAACCTAGAATGAAAGGTCCTATGACTACTCTCTTGGGAGGAGTGTTAGTATTAAATGATATAATATGGTATTAATGAAATCTTCATAAACTTAAAAGGTTTGCTAGTGAAAAGTCATTATGTTAATCTTGAGTTAGCAATCCATGATCATGGAGATTTACTGATATTTCTGCAAACATTTTAGCCAGCTAGTGTGGCCCACCTCCCAGGTGACATAATCCAGTCAACATGTACGTGCTTGCAGAATAATTGTGTTTTCAGGTGCTATAAAATAGCAGGAGGAGGGATTCTGAAGTATCCAGAGACACGGATCTATTCAGTTCCTCCTTGAAAGTGGCTGCTTCTCTTACCATTGTATCAAGCTGGTTCTAGGTATTTGGGAGACTGACTCAGTTCATCACTTAAAAGAGGGTTTATAGGGGTACCTGGGTGACTCAGTGGGTTAAAGCCTCTGCCTTTGGCTCAGGTCATGATCTCGGGGTCCTGGGATTGAGCCCCGCATTGGGCTCTCTGCTCAGCAAGGAGCCTGCCTCCCTTCCTCTCTCTGCCTGCCTCTCTGCCTACTTGTGATCTCTGTCAAATGAATAAATAAAATCTTTAAAAAAAAAAAAGAGGGTTTATAAAATGACCTGATACAGTGCTACTGTCTAACTGCATATGTCTTTCATTTGTTGATATAAAGGCAAACCTAATTAAATCTGCCATTGACATAGAATTGGATTAATTTTACTTCAGTCCTTTCAAATTATTTAATGGATTTAGTTTTTCTGTAAACATTTATTGAATATTCACTGCAACAGAACCCACCTTAAGGGAATTTGCAAGTAAGATAAGGGCCTTTCAGTCCTTGTGTCTTTTGACCTTTCTGCAACAAGGGCCATTATTGGCTATTCCTTCCTTCAAAGTCTCTCATCCTTTGGTTTGAGTGACTCATCCCTAGTTTCTTTTCAAATTTTCTGGCTTTCCTTTCTTTCTTTCTTTCTTTTTTTTTTTTTTTTTAAGATTTTATTTATTTGTTTGACAGAGAGAGACATAGCGAGAGAGGGAGCACGAGCAGGGGAGTGGAAGAGGAAGAAGCAGGCTTCCCGCTGACCAGAGAACCCAATATGGGGCTCCATCCCAGGACCCTGGGATCATGACCTGAGCTGAAGGCAGACATTTAACGACTGTGGCTTTCCTTTCTTTGCCATCCTTCTTCCACTTCTTATTTTGGAGATAGCTAATGTTCCTTTCTGAACTTTCCTTTTCACCTATCATTCTTAGCCTTTCTGGAATCATGAACCTCTTGGAGAAATACATTCTAGGGGAAGGACTTGTTGCATATAATTATAGGATTATGTGGACATACTGAAACACTGGTAGACTCTCAAAGTGTCCCTACCCCATGAGGTTAAGAACAACTTTCCATGGTTTTAATTCCCACCCATGGTGCTTAGTGACTCTCTTTTCTATTTAGCCTGGATTTCTCTCTCTCTCTCTCTCTCTCTCTCTCTCTCTCTCTCTCTCCCTCCCTCTGTTTCTCTCTCTCCATCTCCAGACCTACACATCTGGCTGTTTATTGTATTCCTCACTGGGATGTCAAACAGGCAACTTCCACTCAAACTCACCATGCCTCAACTGAACTCACCATCTATCCCCCTTCCCCTTAACTGTCCTTCATCCCATGGTTTCCATTTTGGTGAGTGGCACAACATTCCAATAAATTGTTCAAGTCATAAAGAAATAAAATCGGGACGCCTGGGTGGCTCAATTGGTTGGGCAGCTGCCTTCGGCTCAGGTCATGATCCCAGCGTCCTGGGATCCAGTCCCACATCGGGCTCCTTGCTCGGCAGGGAGCCTGCTTCTCCCTCTGCCTCTGCCTGCCACTCTGTCTGCCTGTGCTCGCTCACTCTCTCTCCCTCTCTCTCTGACAAATAAATAAATAAAATCTTTAAAAAAAAAAAGAAATAAAATCATCACTCCAGATTACTTCTTCTGAAAAAAAGTTTGTTGAATGACTAAATTAATGAATGAATGGAAAGATAGATCAAGTATGATGAAAACAACAAAGTAAATATTGCGAATGATATAAAAGAGCTATGTTCAAATGGGCACGCAAGTGCTAAAGGCTGGTTTAATTAAGTAGTCTTCAAACAATTTAATATGTATTTATTAAGTATCTGTTAGTACAAGACCCTGTGCTAGGCACTGATTTCATTAGATATTGGACTTTAACAATATTTTTAGGGAATTTAGGACCATGGTTTGTCAGAAAAGAACAGTCATAGTATTTTAAGTGAGATAAATTTTTACTGAAGTTCAATTAATCTTACTTCATGACCAAGAAATGCTAAATTATTAATAGCTTCTCTAATTAATAATAGTTGTCTAATTCTTCTCTAATTACTGATAACTCCTCTTTGTAATGTGTTCCAAGATTTCATCATAATTTAGACATAATAGCTATTATAATGGATACTTGAGAAGATGGGACATTCTTTGGAGTTTCAGGTCATTAAATTTGGCAGCTTTCCTTTTCTGAATTCCCATAGATCTTTATTTGCCTTTCTCTGATGGCACTTATTTTCATTTTATGATTTGTGTGCATATCTTACCTCTTATTAGAGAGATTTTCCCCTACACAGACTCCGTGCATACTCAGTTTTGTGCTTTATATCTGGAAGGAGAACAGTAAATACTGAGTCAATGAATGTTTTTCAATATCAAAAAACTCATTTAAAGGTAACATCAGAGGCTCCTGGGTGGCTCAGTCAGTTAAGCATTCAACCTTCGATTTTGTTTGTTTGTTTGTTTGTTTAAAGATTTTATTTATTTATGACAGAGACACAGCAAGAGAGGGAATGCAAGCACAGGGGAGCTGTAGAGAGAGAAGCAGGCTCCCCACTGAGCAGGGAGCCCAACATGGGGCTGGATCCCAGGACTCTGGAATCATGGCCTGAGCTGAAAGCAGACCTTTTAACGACTGAGCCACCCAGGTGCCCCTCAACTCTTGATTTTGGCTCAGGTCATGATCTCAGGGTTGTGAGATCAAGCCCCATGTTGGGCTCCACAATGGGCATGGAACCTACTTGGGATTCTTTCTCACCCTCTCCCTCTGCCTCTATTCCACTCACGCGCTCTCTCTCTAAAAAAATTAAAAATAAATAATAAAAAAATAAAGGTAACATCAAATAAGTCCCATAAGTCAAGCAAACTGTGTTCCAAGTTTGTGGAACTTAAAGTTTGTGATGTTTTTCAATATGAGAGCAGCATACTGAACGTTTGGTGGTTTTTTTTTTTAAGATTTTATTTATTTATTTGACAGATCACAAATAGGCAGAGAGGCAGGCAGAGAGAGAGACAGAGGAAGCAGGCTCTCTGCTGAGCAGAGATTCCAGGACCCTGAGATCATGACCTGAGCTGAAGACAGAGGCTTAACCTACTGAGACACCCAGGTGCCCCAGCATATTGAACGTTTAAGTAAGTTACAGATTTTTGTTTTAGTACTTTAAGACAGCCAAGAACATGCTAACCCTTTTTTTTTTTTAAGATTTTATTTATTTATTTGAGAGAGCAAGCACATGAGCCAGGGGGTGGGAGGGGCAGAGGGAGAGGGAGAAACAGACTCCCCGCTGAGTAGGGAGCGTGACTTGAGGCTCAGTCAGGGTACCCTGGGATCATGACCTGAGCCGAAGGCAGAGGTTTAACACACTGAGCCACCAAGGCGTCCCCATGTTAACCCATGTTTGAAAGTAATTTATGAGGCAAGGTATTGGCTGGTTGAAATCAGCCTCCAGGGCCAGACCATGTGGGGTCAGACCCATCTTTGCCATTCCAAGACTGGGAGGCTGAGGACCGCTTGGTACCTCACTTCCCCCTTCTGGAAAATGAGGATCCTAATATGACTTAATTCCCAAAATTTTTAAAAGGATGAAAAATAATGTATACACATAAAGCACCCAGAATGACATTAGAACTCATTAGACACTAGCCATCATTTTCTCACAGTCCTAACAAGAAGAAAGGGGGGCCATGATCATTTGTAGATTAGGAAAGAATAAAATTTTTTTTCTTTGAAAAATGTGATATAGACAACATCTCTCCTAAGTTCCCAGCTCAAAACATTCCCATGACTCCCACCTTGTCCATGACACCACAAATGCCTACAAGGTACTTTTAAGATGTAGGTAAAAGCTGAAACACATTTTATTACAAATCCAATAGGTGTTAAGTTTCACACAGATTGTATTTTATCCTTTTTACGGTTCCTTACTCAAAAGACTTATTTGTCTTCCTAGACCACAGCAATGGATTTTACCATGTGGTTGTCTCCTTCTCCCATTCTCCCCATCTGTCACCAGTAGAAAGCTTTCTAGAATTTAAAGAAAAAGACTGGATCTAATCAAATCTAAGGCACAATGCAAGGAATTAACCAGAAAGTTCCTAATTGTCTAGGTGAACTTGTTGTCTCATCAAATGTTCTCCCTCTGCCATTGTTGTCAGGTACTGCTGAGAGCCCCCCTTTGGCAAGGCCTCGGGCAATGGCAGAGGTGGGAAGAGAGGGTGACTGCCAGTTAAGCTTGGTGCAGATGCTCCAAAGAATCGTAAATTTCAGAGAGAGGCCCATGCAAACCATCAGAATACGAAGGAGCCTCTGATAGTCGACCCAGTCGGGATGATGAGTGACAGACGGCTGCCTTTGCCTCACACAAGGACACTTCTTAGTCCTGGAAGCCTGCTCATTGTGGGGTCACGTGACCGTGTGTCTCTGCCATGGTGAATCTTCATATAAGAAAAGGCCAGCATTTCTCAGCTCACATCCCCTGGCAGCTGTCTTTATCATTTCAGGAAAAGGTCATCGCAGTGATAAGGGATTTTGATTTTGCTCTTTGAGTAGATTTTCAGTGCATCCTAGAGAAGTGTTTTTCAGTTCCCACAACTGGTAAATTTAACTATACATCAAAGGCTGGTAAATTTAACTCTACGTCAGATACCCAAAGTGGTAAAATTTCGGTGCAAAAATTATTTATCCCCTTAGTGTTCCAGAGTAAGTATAAATGGAAACAAGATAAAATAGACACCAAATTTAGTCAATAGGGATATTCTTGGGCAAACATGGTTGGACATATAGTTTAATTTCAATATTGATCTTCTTCTTCTTCCTATAATTTTCATTGCATTCTATAACTAATTACTTCAGTCTGTCCAATTTCCTGGTGACTCATTATTACATTTTTCTTAGTAACGGAGGAGACTTGTATTTCCTATTAGCAGGGCTTTCTTTTCTTGAATTTGTGCCACCTAATGATACTGTTTTTTCTTCCTTTTATTCAAAATAGTGTGGTGGGGCAAGAAGCAGCCTGGCCAGAACTTGCTGTGGTGTATTCATACAGACTCTGACAGAGGTCGGGGTTGAGGTCCTTGGACTTCAGAGGTGATATCGTGTAGTTTCGGCAATCATATAACATATTGTTTAAATTGGGACATTTTTGAAAATGAAGAGGGGCACTCTTCCAATAAGACAACAAGACAATGTAAATCAAGACTATCACAGGCTATCACAAGACTATTACCAGAATTTATGGTTGTCCTACTATGGTAGAAATGATCTGGACTTCTATCCAAATATTGACAATACCATTTTCCTGTTTTGACTTGTGCAAAGTGATACAACTTTCATTTTCTACATCTGTAAAAGAAAGATAACACTTTTCACATGTTGAGAGTGGGGCAAGTGCCTGACATATTGTATATCATTTGTACAATATTATCACGATGATGTTTGCCATGTATACCTTAAAATTCTGCAACGTAGACGGTATGAGATTGTAAATGAATTAGGTTAAGTTACCCTAGAGGTGCAGTCAGTTGCCCTAGTCAGAATTTCACACTCCAAGATGGCAGCAAGTGGTCTCATCAGGATGTAGGTACAGCAGGCATATCTTCCCGTCTTACCCGAATTCAGACCAAAGATCATGCTATTTAATGTAACGGACGTCTAAAATGAACTTTTCGTTGTTGGAATTAGTGGTTTGTTAGTCATCATAATGGACATTAGAACTAGGCTTTCATTGATAGAATTTATGATTTCCAAGATGTGTGGGCTGGCTAACCTATTTTAAGGGTACTCCCATGCTTGCATGAACACTTTTTTAAGAAGATGGACCATTAGGGATGGTGTGTGGGATAGAGATCTTGCGGTTGTCTGATGTTTACTGTGAGACTGACAGAATCCTGGCTCTGGAATATTGTTCATCTCCTTTTAGTGGAACTTTCATGCAAGGTCATGATTACAGTTCCCAAATGGAAAGAAACCAGGCACTTCATCAAACTCACAGAACAGATGGTATGTGTTACCTGTTTCTGCTTGCTAACAAACGTTTGTTGAATAAATGTCTGTATGGGTGACAGAAATTGGCCCGAGATTTAGTTTAATAATAAAAACTGGCTATGAGGTGTGGAACAATAGTTCATATTCATCCCAATTCCTATAGTGGCTGCTATCACTATCCACCAAAAAATAAGCCAGTCATTTTGTGTGATTAAAATATTTGCAAGTTGGGACGCCTGGGTGGCTCAGTTGGTTAAGCAGCTGCCTTCGGCTCAGGTCATGATCCCAGCGTCCTGGGATGGAGTCCCGCATCGGGCTCCTTGCTTGGCAGGGAGCCTGCTTCTCCCTCTGCCTCTGCCTGCCACTCTGTCTGCCTGTGCTCGCTCGTTCTCTCTCCCTCTCTCTGACAAATAAATAAATTTTAAAAAAATTAAAAAAAAATATTTGCAAGTTATTTCTCTGTTTTTAACTACTAATGTGATTCTACATCTGGAACTTCTGCCCACTTCTGTTGGCCATCTGGAATGAAAAAAAAAAAAGCCGAAAAACCCAAATCTTAGAAAAACTGACTTGCATAGAATGGAAAATGGCAGATCCAGGTGCAGAACTCAAATCACATGGTTTGAAATTCAGTGCTCAAGAGTGGGTACAAAGCAAATGAGAGAGAGATAGAGAGAGAGAGAGTGTGTGTGTGTGTGTGTGTGTGCATGCGTGTACACCCACATGCCTGTGCCAGATAAAGAGAAAGAGTATAAAGGAAAGTGAAATGATATGAGGTGACACAGAGGAAAAACACCAACAACAAACAAATTAGACAACACTGTGGGGTCCTTTGCCAACCCAAAGAAGGTGCTAAAATTAAGTGCAAGCCCCCAAAGTAGGGCTGGGGAGACTCTAGAGTTGGTATTTGCTTAAGAGCTAGTTCTTCTAAAAAATATATATTTTATTTTTTATTTGAGTGAGAGAGAGAGTGAGAGCATGCTTTCACAAGTCGGGGGAAGTGTTGGAGGGAGGTACAGAGGGAGAAACAGACTCTCCACTGAGTGTGGAGCTCCCCTTGGGGTGGGTCCCAGGACCTGAGACCATGACTTGAGCTGAAGTCAGATGCTTAACCGACTGAGTCACCCAGGTGTTCCCAAGAGCTCTAAATAATAATAATAAGGTCTATTAATCATTAGCAGTGGACTAAAAATGACACATTTCTGGGGCACCTGGGTGGCTCAGTGGGTTAAGGCCTCTGCCTTCGGCTCGGGTCATGATTCCGGGGTGCTGGGATCGAGCCCCGCATCGGGCTCTCTGCTCTGCAGGGAGCCTGCTTCCCTCTCTCTCCACCTGTTTCTCTGCCTACTTGTGATCTCTCTCTGTCAAATAAATAAATAAAATCTTAAAAAAAAGTTTAAAACAAATAACACATTTCCATGCACAATGCAGATGTGTTGCCTCATTGTCTGGTGCCATGAAAAACGTGGTCAAGAGGGTAGCAGTATCTAAAACCACATCTCTCAAAGTTTTAAGTACAATCATGTGTACTGGAGATCGTGTAGTGATTTTAAAACACCACAAGGAAATTGATCTCCAAAGGAACAGTTTATTCCATTTCTCATCCATGACAAATTTTCCCTTCCCTTGGCTTATCTCCTAAAATACTAAACACTCTACTTATAAAAAATAAAAGGAAAGAAAAAATCAGGAACAAAAACACAACAAAAAAAAGTACAAAAATCTTTCAATACATTTGGAGAAGAACCAAATAAAGTACTATTTTCATACAACTTTAAGCTGGAGAAGAAAGCCAGGAAGTAGCTAATTTTAAATATTTAAGAACTGTCAGCATGTATTTCAATGGAAAGCACATCTCTGAGGTTAACAAATGACGAGGTTTGACAAATTTGGATCACTCTGTCTAAGGATTATGGGATAAGAGGAAGAAAAGACAGTATTAGGTGTGTATAAATTTTCTACATGTATGTCTATATATACAAATGGAGTTTCTAGAAAGTAAGAATGTCACAGTTGGATAATGACTAAAATCAGCATCACTACAGAAATAGCGAATTTTTAAAAAAGATTTTATTTCTTTGTCAGAGAGAGAAAGAGCTCAAGCAGGGGGAGCGGCAGGCAGAGGGAGAAGCAGGCTCCCTGATGCGGGATTCAATCCCAGGACCCTGGGATCATGACCTGAGGCAGAGGCAGACCCTGAACCAACTGAGCCACCCAGGGATCCCAGAAACAGCTAATTTTTAACTCTTGAGTGTCAGAATCCTGAGATGCTTTTTGACCTATTCAAAGAGCCTGGGCCTCTTTCACTTTGATCCTCAATTTCATATATAATTAAATCAGCCTGTATGATTGAGTATGTTTTAAATCCCATGGAGATTGGAGGTAAAATGCACCTTCGTGAAAACGAAGTAAAAAACTGAGCTAAGTCACACGAGAGACTGAAAAGATTTCCGACAAGTCGATTCCACCTCTATAACTCCAAATGACTTACAGATGAGGCCACTTTTCATTTTTTTTAAAGGTTTTATTTATTTGATAGACAGAGATCACAAGTAGGCAGAGAGACAGGCAGAGAGAGAGAGGAAGGGAAGCAGGCTCCCCACAGAGTGGAGATCCCATTTCGGGGCTCGATCCCAGACCCTGGGATCATGACCTGAGCCGAAGGCAGAGGCCTTAACCCACTGAGCCACCCAGGTGCCCCGCCACTTTTCATTTTAAGAGGGGAGAAAAGTACCTTGTGTTCTTGTGTGTGTTTACTCCAAAACATGGACGAAGCTCTCCAGCTTATGCAAGGTCCCTGTGGCAGAAACCAGGCATGAATTCAAGTCTCTTGAGTTGTGGGTCTCGAGAGCTAGATTTTTGGACGGTGAGCCTGCAGTATCAGGACGTGACCAGGAAGCCAAGGAAGAGGACAAGATTCAGGGCTGAGCAGAATCATGGTCCTGTGGGACCAGCGGTACCTATCCCTGAACCCAACGTTCTCAACAATGGTGACTTTTCCTGGGTACTCCATAATGACCAGAATATCAATAGCCACTATTTATTGAGCTCTTTCGAACTGTGCTGAACATTTTACACCCATCGTCTCACCACTTTCACAACATCCCTAAGGAGGAAGGTTTTAAAACAATTAAACCATTTAATCCTTTTTTTTTTTTTTTTAAGATTTTACTTATTTGAGAGAGAGAGCGAGAGCACAGGCGAGAGAGCATAAGAGAGTGAGAAAGCAGCAGAGGGAGAGGGAGAAGCAGGAGGTTCAGTGTAGCTGATCGCAGGACCCAGAATCATGACCTGAGCTGAAGGCAGATGCTAAACTTACTGAGCCACCCAGGCACTGCAACCATTTAATCCTCTTAATAAATGCTGGGAGAGGGGTGCCTGGGTGGCTCAGTGGGTTAAAGCCTCCGTCTTCAGCTCAGGTCATGTTCTCAGGGTCCTGGGATCAAGCCCCACAACGGGCTTTCTGCTCAGCAGGGAGCCTGCTGCCCCCCCCCCACCCCCGCCGCTGTCTCTGCCTGCCTCTCTGCCTACTTGTGATCTCTGTCAAATAAATAAATAAAATTTAAAAAAATAAATAAATGCTGGGAGGCAGGTACTATTCTTATTCTCATTTTATAAATGAGAAAACTAAGGCATGAAGAAATTCTGTGATTTGCTTAAGACAACATGGCAAGTAAGTGGCAGAGGGGCTCAGAACCATTGTTCTCAGTCACCGTGTGAAGACAGCGCCCTTCAGACATGGAGTGGTGCAGACTTAAACCCCTGTGGCCAGACTAAAATACAAAGTGGGGACTGGGTTGGTAATGCAGAGTGGGGATTTAGGAGAGAGGCCAGGAGCAAGATGCACTTGCCTGGAAAGAGCCGTGTGCCTTGGCTTGCTTTGTGATACATGGGAGTAAATGGGAAATGGCTATAAAATGAGGCACTCAACCACAAGAGTGAGCTTAACATGAAACATGACGCAGGAACAAAATCTCTTATCTAAGACAGCGGGTGCAGGTGTCACAGAGAGAAGTAAGATAAATAATCTGAAGCTGAAGTGATTTTTAAGATCTTGAATCATGATTGAGAGGTGGGAAAGCCCTGGGGACATCTTAAGCAGCAGTGAATCTTCTGTATTTTCCATTCTCTTTCTTGGAATTTGTGTAAGTCAGCCAAGCCTGAAGTCAGCCCGCCATATTCACTATCTTCTTCATGAAATCGCCTTTCTAGGGCCTGAAAGTCCCTGGCTGTGAATGTAGACTGAGTACTGTCTGTATTTAATGCGTATAAGACTGGGTTCTCATGAAGTGTTCTGCAAATTCCACCCACTATCAAATAATGGGGAAAGCAATTTGAAGAATGACAAAATCACTACTCTCAAATTCCACACTACAGTTTTAGGAGTACATAGATCTGTTATACTAAAGAATTCAAGTCATTTAGGGGTAATTGCTCCTGTAACGGTCAGTCTCACACAGCTGCGTGTAGCCTCCTGGGACTATTTCCCAGGTGGGATATTGAAGGGGGACCCTTCCTTGTGTTTGCAAATCCACATGATTCTGACCAGAATTCCTCCCACTCCCTAAGTCCTGATCCATCCAAGGAAAAAAGTAAAGAGAACACCAGGTGAGCATACATATTTACATAAGCTACAAGGTTGTGCAAACAAACTCTTAACTGGTAAAAGGGCATTTATAAATGGCTCTTACTTCTAACCATTTGCTTTGACAACTTTCTTTATTTTCCTAATTCAAGTGCAATTAACACGGTGGTGTTTTTTTTTAAGATTTTATTTATTTGAGAGAGAGCAAGTACACTTGCACAAGCAGGAGGAGGGGCAGAGGGAGAGAGAGAAGCAGACTCCCTGCCAAGCAGGGAGCCCGATGTGGGGCTCGATCCCAGGACCCCAGGATCATGACCTAAGAGGAATGCAGATGCCCAACCCACTGAGCCACCCAGGTGCCCCAACACAGTGTTATATGAGTTTCAGGTATACATTTTAATGATTCATCGATTCCATGCATTACTCAGTGCTCATCAAGATAAGTGTGCTCTTAATCCCTTTCACCTATTTTATCCATCCCCCTACCCACCCCACCTGTGGTAACCCCAGTTCTCTATATTTCAAAATCTGGCTTTTTGTTTGTCTCTTTTTTTCTTTGTTCATTTGTTTGTTTCTTAAATTTCATGTGAGTGAAATCATATGGTATTTGTCTTTCTATGACTTATTTCACTTAGTATGAAACCCTGTAGATCTATCCACATTGTTCCAAATGGCAAGATTTCATTCTATTTTATGGCTGAGTAATATTCCATTATATATGTATGAGTATGTGTGTGTGTGTGTGTGTATCCTGCATTTTCTTTATTCATTTCTCTATGGATGGACACTTGAGCTTCCATATTTTGGCTACTGTAAATAATATTGTAATAAGCATAGGGGTGCACATATTTTTTTTGAATTAGTGTTTTCATTTTCTTTGGATAAATATCATACGATCTTTTTAATTTTTTGAGGAACCTCCATGCTGTTTTCCATAGTGACTATACTATCTTTCATTTTCACCAAGAGCTCCTTTTTCTCCCTATCCTTTCCATAACTTGTTATTTGCTATCCTTTTTGAGTCTAGCCATTCTGACTGGTATGAGGTGATATCTCATTGTGGTTTTGATTTGCATTTCCCTGATGCCTGCTGACGTTGAGCACCTCTTCATGTACCTGTACCATGTACCATGTATCTGTATGTCTTTTTTGGAAAAATGTCTATTCATGTCCCCTGCTCATTTTTAATTGGATTATTTGGTGTTGAATTGTATAAGTTCTTTATATATTTTGGGTATTAACCCCTTATCAGATACATCAGTTACAAATGTTTCTCCCATTCACCAGGTTGTTTTTTGTTTTGTTGATGGTCTCCTTTGTTATGCAAAAGCTTTTTATTTCTGTAGTGTAGTGATTTATAATTTTTTTAAAAAAGATTATTTACTAAAAAAAAAAGATTATTTACTTATTTATTTGACAGAGTGAGAGAGCACAAACAGGCAGAGCAGTAGAGGGAGAGGGAGAAGCAGGTTCCCCACTGAGCCGGGAGCCTAATGTGGGGCTTGATCCCAGGACTCTGGGATCATGACCTGAGCTGAAGGCAGATGCTCAACAGACCGAGCCACCCAGGCACCCCATGATTTCTTACAATTTTTAATGGTCTTTACACATCTAAAATCTTTTCCATATTGTTTAAAAGTCCTTATCCTTATTCTCCTTAATACTTTCCACCAGTGTTTCTCCCCCCTTTATAACACACCAATTTTCTCTTGTCTAACTCTTATATCCTTTTTAATCACTAAGTGTATAGATTCTAAAATAATGTGTATAGGTTTTAAAATACTGAATGTAAATTATTCCTGGTGTTCATAACTGGCCAATTAGCTAAGAATTTTGATTATTTCCATCATGGGGTTAAAATAGAATCTCTTTTGAAATGTACTTTGTGAATATTTCTTTCACTTCCACGGGGTTCCACCTTACATATGATAAGTTGCAATGCTTTTTAGGCCACACAAGCTTTTCTACTCAAAGTTTTGCAGAGATTAGTGACAAATGGACTCAACAACTGGCTAGAAATTGAATTTCAGTAAAAGAGTAAAAAAATGCTTATTACTTAGCAAGTCAACAAAAGTATGTTCCATGTTCTCATCAGACACTTTTTAAATGTAGTGTTAGCTTGAAAACAAATATATAAGCCAAAGTGGGGGATAGAAAATGCCAAACATTAAAAGCCAGAACTCCTTCTTGAGAATATTGTTTGTTAATGATAGTTACTAGTCAGTTTTTGACTTCTTAAAAAGGCTTGGAACATCACAAAGATTAAGAAAACTGAGTTACTGCCAATAATCTACTACAAATAATTGACTTGACTAAATTTCAATAAAATTGAAGGTCGTTGGCTATGTTTCTCCTCCTCTTTCTCTTCCTCGTCGTCCTCCTCCCTCCTCCATCTTCTTCTTTTTTAGATTTTGTTTATTTATTTGAGAGAGAAACAGAGAGTGCCCAAGCAGGAGGAGGGGCAGAGGGAGAGTGACAAGCTGACTCCCTGCTGAGCAAGGAGCCCCACATGACTGAGGTGACTGGGGTGGAGGGGCAAACTTGGCTTATGTCAGCTGACCAGGACCAACATGCGGCCCCACCTGGCTTGATCCCAGGACACTGAGATCATGGCCTGAGTCAAAGTCAGACACTTAACCGACTAAGCCACCCAGGCACCCCTATTTTTCTATTTTCTTTGTTCCTAATTTTCAAATACTGGATAGTTGGTATTGACCTTTAGCTTGTCATGTTCTCTATGCCAGAGCCAAGAACAATTCATAGGTATTATTTATTTAGCTAACTTCATCCTTAAAGCTGCCAAAGAGGATCCCGGATGGAATAGATTTGCAAGTGCATAAAAAGAATAAAATTAAATGTTGTACAGAAATGACCTCATGTGTTTTCATAGCCTTCATCTAAGTAGATCAAGGGACTATATTAGTCCTTATTTTATATATAAGGAAACTGAAGGAAAAAGGAAACAAGTATATTTAACATTAATTAAGCATCTGTAACAGCAGAGGCACAGTGCAGAGGTTTTTTTTTTTTTTAATTTATTTATTTGTCAGAGAGAGAGGGAGAGAGAGAGAGCGAGCACAGGCAGACAGAGTGGCAGGCAGAGGCAGAGGGAGAAGCAGGCTCCCTGCCGAGCAAGGAGCCCGATGTGGGACTCGATCCCAGACACCGGGATCATGACCTGAGCCGAAGGCAGCCGCTCAACCAACTGAGCCACCCAGGCGTCCCCAAAGTGCAGAGTTTTGGAACATACACATAGTTAAGCTGAATTCCATACCCTCCAAACAGTCACAATCTAGTGGACATAGGTGACTGTGAAAAAATGCCATCATAAACATAGAATACAATGAAAGAACAGGGGGGAATGACTTCTGATGGCTGTAAGCTTTTGAAAGGGTTTGTAGAGATGGAATCTGAGCCAAGATTTAGTGGGTAGAGTGTTCTACAGGCAAAGATGGTGGAATAGCAGAGGTAAGAGCAAAGGCATAGAAAGGAAGGACATGTGAATTTGTTAGTTATCGTTCGAATCTGAGGGTAGGGCAGGGATAGAAGGGAGATGACATGTTCAGAAGGTCTGTAGCTGTCCTTAATGGCAACTCTGGTAACAATGGGGTAAAAAGTAGGGTGGCAGGGAGATAATTAGGAGACAACTACAATGCTTCAGGAAAGGGGTAATGAAGCTTAAACGGATCAGAAGTAGGAGTGATGACAGTAGGTAGTGATAGCAGAAGTAAAATCTATATAATTTGGCAACTGAGTGGGCGTGGACCATGAAGGAGGAGTAGTTGTTGAAGATGATTCTAATCCATTAATCTGAACCAGGGAACATACTACATTTGAGCTATGCTGGGCCAGAGAGAAGGGAATTTCTATTAGGAAAGTGGAAATGGGGGTCTAGAGATCAGGACAGATACGGATTAAGAAATCAACCACAGGCATACAATGGCTGAATCCATATGTGTGGAAGAAATCACCAAAGAATAACGCACAAAGAGGAAAAAGACAAAAAGAAAACCTTAAAATGCAGGGAACACCGGCGTTCTAAGCAAGAGTAGAGTGAGGGAGTGAAGGAAGAGTCATTGGTGTCACATGAACGGTAGGTCTGAGAGGGAAGTGCATGATGCAAGGTGATAGAAATCAAAGGGAGAAAAGTTTCCAGAAATAGAACTGACTGAAGCTGAGGGGATCAGTAGGCAATTTCCTGTGGTCAGAGAGATCACATCTGCACTTAAACTCCGCACCTATCTACCGAATTCTCTCTCTCTCTCTCTCACACACACACACAGTGTTTTTTTCAAGAGGAAACTTCTCATTTTATCAATAGTTAATGTGGCACTCAGTGATCAAAATAAATCACAAGTTCCAACTTCCTTCATTAGTCTTTGCAGCTCACTCTGCTCTCCTTACACCGAGTTTTTTCAGAGAACTATTATTAATCAGGTACGTGTCCTTTTTAATCCTTGTGGATGCGGTTACATTCAAGGACTCCTCAGTCATAGAGGTCGGCTGGGCATCTAATCCAGCAGTGGGATGAGGACTTGTTACCCAACCTCTTCAGCCTCGGTTTCCTCATTTGCAAAATGGGAATGGCGGTACTTACTTCTTAAGAGTCGAGAAGCTTGCATGAGAGAACGCAAGTAAAACTCTCAGCACATTGCGTCAAAGGTCGTCATTTTTGCTGTTACCGTTTTGTAATCCCCCTGAGAGCAATAGACAACCCCAATACTAGTCTCTAAAGCGTGTAACACCGAGCTGGGGACGTGTAAGCCTCATTCTGCCAGCTCTCCGGGAAGCGTCAAACACAGGAAGAGGGATACATGGTTGACAGGATCCCCAGACTCCGCAGCTGACAGCCCCAGAGGAAGGACTGGCCGCAAGACGCGGCGAGAATCAGGGTCTCAGGCACCGCCCGTGACCCTCGGATGACCACACGTCCCAGGGTGCAGCGCGCCCACCCTGGGTGGAAATTTGGGCAGGCGGAGTCGGATTGAGAGCCTCGCCGGAGGAAGCAGTGCACGCTGGGACTTGTAGTCTTCGGGTCACAAGTTCACGGGTCGGAGGAGGGTCGAAGTCAGAGGTCCCTCCCCAGTCCCGCCTTTTGTCCACGTCTCACTTCTCCCGACCAATGCCCTCTCCTATTCCCGGAGCCAGCCCCTCTCCGATCCGGTTCCCATTGGTCCTGAGCCTCAATGCCTTGGGCCCTACCCGGAAGTAGCGTTGGGGGAGGCGGTTTCCTAGACTACGACACCGGAAAGCTGGGGGAGGTGCTCGGGGCTGCTGAGGGCGGAGGGCGGTGGCAGCGCTGGCGCTGGGGACCGGCTCTGAGGTTTCGGGAAGCAGATCGGCGACGGCTGCCGCTCGCGTAGCTCCGCATCCCGCCCTCGGCACGGCTCGCAGCCCCCTTGCCACCGGCGTCCGGCAATGTGTCCCACCGGCCGGGCGTAGCCGCTGCGCGTGCGCGGAACCGTGGGGCCATGAGCGAAGCCGGCGGCGGCCGGGGCTGTGGGTCCTCGGTCCCCCAGCGAGCGTCATGGAGCCTGGTGGCGGCGACGGCCGCGTTCTGCCTGGTGTCGGCCACGTCCGTGTGGACGGCGGGGGCCGCACCCATGAGTAGGGAGGAGAGACAGAAGCTTGGGTAAGGGTGCCTGGCAGCCTCGGGTGGGTTTCCTCAGGAGGCGGACCACAGGCGAGGTGCCTGTCATTGCGACCCGGGCGCGCAGTGGCCTCTCTTGTCGCGATTGGGATGGTTCTTGCCCCGCGAGGGAAGGACAGGGTCCGGGAAGGTGGGGGCCGTCGCCTGCAGTGCGACCTCGAGGGGCCGTCGGGGTATCGCCTGGGCCGTCGGTGACATGTGCAGGCTGCTTGGGGCCATCCGCCGTTTGTCAACGCAGCTGCCATGTCAGCGGCCCGTGAAGGGGGCTACAGCCCGTGCTACTACGCGACAGCGTCCTGCAGTTGTCTTTAGTCGGAGACGTGGTTGAATTTCTCGCACAAGTGAGCTCCCAGCTTGGAAAATGTTGCTGATCTCACAGTAGTTAAGGAAATAGTCTTTACACCTGTTACGGGAAAAGGGGGCGTTCATTGGAATTTGAACTTTACACATTTACCATTTCCTTGTCATGTTTTCTTGCACTACGTTTTCTAATAGAACAATACTTAATGGTATTATTCAGAAGTCTCAATTAAATGTACCTGTTCACTTTACTCAAAGTAATTTTTACCAGCTTCGAAAGTGTCATAAAATTATCAGTTATATTTACAGCATTTAATTGGGAGTTAATATTCCTAATATATGCTGGGTCCCACAAAGGAATAAGAAAAAAAACCCAAGAACCAGTAAGAAAATGAGCAAAGAGCCTGAAGAGTTCATTTCCTCCACATGGGAGGAAATGCAAATGGTCAATAAACATGAAAAGTTACTCAACCTCTTAAATGTGAGAGATGCAGATTAAAACAATAAGATAGCTGTTTTTCCCATTAGATTAATAAGTACAGGGGTGCCTGTCTGGTTCAGTCAGTAAAGCCTGTGACTCTTTTTTTTAAAGATTTTATTTATTTATTTGACAGAGATCTCAAGTAGGCAGAGAGAGAGTGAGAGAGAGGAGGAAGCAGGCTCCCTGCTGAGCAGAGAGCCCCATTTGGGACTCAATCCCAGGACCCTGAGATCATGACCTGACCCGAAGGCAGAGGCTTAACCCACTGAGCCACCCAGGTGCCCAAAGCCTGTGACTCTTGATCTCAGGGTTGTAAATTGGAGTTCCACGTTGGGTGCAGAGGTGAATTAAATTTTTTTTAATTAAAGAAATTTTTTTTAAAATTCAGAGATGAATTAAAAATAAAATATTTTAAAAAAAGGGTTAGTAAGTTCAAAACAGAGTACTGACTAGTTGAAATATAAGAGTTGGTGGGAGTGTAAATTGCTGTAACTTATTGACAGTATTTCCTAAAATTTAAATTGTGTGTACTCTTTGATTCAATAATCCCGACTCAGGGAATCAATCCTACAGAAATAAAAGCACTATTGATGTATAGATGGTGTACAAAGATGTGCGTTTTGAAAGAATGGAACTGTTACTCGGAGCATCCATGTTGTGAAATAATATTCAGACATTAGGGAAGAGGTAGATCATTGGAAGGCTATCCAGGATACATTCCCAAGACCAAAAAAAAAAAAAAAAAGTAAACTGTAGAATAATATGTATAGTGCCATTCTATGTTATTTCTTTTCTTTTTAAAAGGTTATATTTGTTTGAGAGAGAGGCCAGTGAGAGAGCAGGAGCAGGGGGTAGGGCAAAGGGAGAAGCAGGCTCCCTACTGATCAGGGAGTGAGATGTGGGGGCTAGATCCCAGGACTCCCGGGATCATGATCATGACCTGAGCCCAAGGCAGACACGTGGCCAACTGAACCACCCAGGTGCCCCACCATCCCATGTTCTTTTAGAAGCAGAAAAGAAATTGTCTAAGCTAGGAAAAACATGGAAGGATGATTACCCCCTGGGTTAAGATGGAGGTGAGATGGAACCATCAGGTTTTGTTTTATATACTTCCTTATTGTTTAAATCATTGCAAGAGTATTGTATTAACTTTTAAATAAGGTAACAATAAAAGATGCCTGATTGGGGGAAAAAAAAAAGCTACCCAAAGAAAATGATCAGTAAACTCTTAATTAATATCTTAAATTTTCTCTCTTTATGAATTTAATGTGTCATTGATAACTGTTTCAATGAATGCCCTGCTCTGTGCCAGGCACTTTATATATGTTATCTCTCTTATCCTCCCTGTTAATGAGGTGGAGGTGATCCCCATTATGCAGAGGAGGAAATTGAGACTCAAGGTCAACTTGTTCAAACTCAGAGCTAGTAAATGGTGGACTCAGTATTCAAGATTAGGTCTGTATGACCCCAGAGCTGATGTTCTCTCTACTGTGTTGCACTTCTTAAGACTTGGAAAGAGAAGCTTCAGGTCTGTTAAGGATAGAAAGTATCTTATTTGACTACCACTCTTCTTTCTCTCTTTTTTGTATTAAAAATTTTTATTTGAAGAAAAGTCATTAGTTAAGTCATTTTTGTCCAAAATTAATTTTTAACTGGAAAAGTTTAACCAAAATGACTTGAAGTGTCAGTTTAAATTTTGAGAGTAAGAGTCTGGAACTATAAACCACAAATACACAATTGCTTGACTGCTTTCCCCTTTGGGAATTTTCCTTCTGGAACCTGAACTCTGATTCATTAGGTTTACCTGTGCGATTCTTTTAAAAGCCCAAGTGATTTATGATAAAAAACCTCAAAAAATGCCTCATCCCTTTTCCTGTCCCCCCAAACCAAACTGATGATAAAGACTGGAATTATCACAAGTTGGAAGCAGTTGCTCAATTGCTTCCAGTTTGTGGAATTTTTTACTTGATCATATGTAGTCTTACCCTTTCTGGAATGCATTGTTTTTTGCTTTTGTGGTTTAAATGTTACAGCAGTTGTTAATGTTATCATTTCATTAAAAAAAAAAGGGGGAAGTATAAAGTTATCCAATTTCTGTAGGACATTGACAGGCAATGTAGTTTTAGAAAAAGCTGACTTATAAAAATTATTTTAACATAATTTAAAAGACATAATTTTTGAACTGTGGATCTGATTTCCAATACATTTCCATTCACTGGCTTGTGTTTTTTTTGTTGTTGTTTGTTTGTTTGTTTGTTTTTTAATTTTAAACTAAAGTCTATGCTTTATTCAGATTTCATTAGTCTTTACCTTCTGTCCCTTTTCTATTCCTGAATCCCACCCAGGATACCATATTACATTTCAGTCAGCATGGCTTCTCTTGGCTGCAATTATTTCTCAGAATTTTCTTGTTTTGGATGGCCTTGGTGGTAATGAGGAGTAGTGGTCAGGTATCTCATACAGCATCTCTCAATTTGGATCTGTCAAATATTTTTCTAAGGATGAAACTCTAGTTCTACGTTCTTTGTGAGAGGTCAGATACATGTTCATACTGTTAAAGATATTCTCTGAAATGGCACATTGATTGGTCCTGGGATGTGGGTCTCTCCTGTGGTGGAAGCATAGTCAGATGAGTTGGTTTTCTTTCTCCAATAGCTGGTCCTAGGGTTGGACTCAGATGAAAGAGGTCAGTGCTCCTGGTTCTCAAGATACAATCTCCCTTGGTCATGTAAGTGGACGGAAATGTATTGGAAATAAAACCATCACAGAGACATTTTTTTCTGTTTAATAGAGTAAGCTACCATTCTGTATTTAAAGATGACTGTGAGGACTTAGAGGTTTAGGAGAGAGAGTGCTCAACTGAATATTAAATATCTCCACTTTGAAGTATGTGTTGTGAAATTTGATGGCCATGTGCTACAAAAATGTAAGGATTGGAAAATAATGTGTCCTCATAAGCAGTTGTGATTTATTCATAATCATGAAAACTGAATGCTTATGAAGTTTGGGTTAACCAGTTAAAGCTTATGTTATCTGTAATGCGCATGTCTAGGCACTGCCATTACCGGTTCAAAGAGTTCCCATTTCTTGGCAGTACTCTTATGTTGATTCCATTTCAG
Source organism: Mellivora capensis (assembly GCA_004024625.1). Lineage (NCBI taxonomy): Eukaryota > Metazoa > Chordata > Mammalia > Carnivora > Mustelidae > Mellivora > Mellivora capensis. The sequence continues at coordinate 83,924 of PISX010002476.1, read as the reverse complement.
TGAAAGGAAGAAGAATTTCCATATTCCATTTATTGATACCAGTGCTTGAAAGGAAAATGTTAACATTGTTTTTGGTGGTTATTAGCTAATTTAAAAAAAAATTTATTTATTTTTTTATTTGTCAGAGAGAGAGAGAGCGAGAGAGCGAGCACAGGCAGACAGAGTGGCAGGCAGAGGCAGAGGGAGAAGCAGGCTCCCCGCCGAGCAAGGAGCCCAATGTGGGACTCAATCCCAGGACGCTGGGATCATGACCTGAGCCGAAGGCAGCTGCTTAACCAACTAAGCCACCCAGGCGTCCCTCATTAGCTAATTTGAGAGATTTTTATCATCTGCAATATAATAAATGTGTGGAAGAATTCTTTAAGATACTTCATAGTTTTCTGAGATAACTTGGTCCATATTCTGTCATATATGTACAGACGTAAGAATTCATGTTTTAGCAAAGTGATAAGATCTTGTTTATAATGATTATTTTAAAATGATTATTCATAAAAAGTTTGTCAGGACTTAATTTATTCAGTTTACAAGTTTGAGTGTACTTGATTTTGCTGGTCATTATAGCTAGGATCTGGAAATTAGTTCTTTTCTGTCTGCTAGCTTTATTATTACCAATATTTCATCATCCATGATTACAGTTTTTATAAAATGACAATTGCAATGTAACAGAAAGTAAAATAAAATTATACCCAGCCATTTTCTCTAACACTTTCTTCAATTCTTGCTATTAGTGACTGGAGCTTTGGGAACAAGAGTAAGTGTTAATAGAAGATTACTGAAATATTTTTCCCTTGCTAATTATTGAGATATTTGGCCTTGTCTAGCCATAACATTTACTTTGTAGTTTTTCGTGCAGTCCTCAAGCCCCCAAACTTGAGAGTGTTGAACTGAAAGACTGATTTATTGGTCCAGACAGTACAGATTTTGACTTAGTAAATCTGGTGTGGGGATCAGAAATCTCCATTTTAAATAGTTGTCTTGGGGATTTTAGGAAAGACAGATAGCCAAAACACACAAATCTCTTCTCATTTTAGACATGAATATTATTTATTTGACTTCTGACAGTTTTTTAAAGGGGAAGAGAGTATATCATAAAATCATAAAATATATCTTTTGAAAGTGTGAGCAAACATATGTTAATAAGTATGTATTAAACTAGGCATTAGTGACTTGATTTAAGATGAAAGAAGCTTGTTAGAGTACTGTTATTTCAAATCATTACATACCCACCCTTCTCTTGAGAGAATATCCAGCTATATTCTTCCTTTTAAGACAGACATGTTGAATAGTTTTTTAAGAGGTAATTGTTTTTTAGCATCAGATTTCCTTCTCTCTGCATGGCATGCATCATTTATCAATTTTCTAGGGAAACATAAGGTGAATTTTACATAAATTGCTAGGAATAGTAAAAGTTTGGGCCAGCTCTATGTGGTTCATGAAAGCTTGTCTACTAACACTGGTGTATTTCTTGACTCTGTTTATGTCTTTTCTAACTCATTTTTTCTTATTTTTTTTAATGGGTGTATGTTTATGAAGGAGCATTAACTTTTTTAGAAAAACTTCTAGAATGTACTTAACTTTTTTCCATTTCTGCTCTTTTAAAATTAGGAATCAAGTACTGGAAATGTTTGATCATGCTTATGGTAACTATATGGTAAGTAGAAGTCTTATCTTTATACATCATTTATGTGAGTGGATTATTATATAAAAATAGCTGCAGATTTTGAAACCTGTATTAATAGCACATTCTTTTTAACGGAAGTTTAAAAAAAAACAATGCAAGCATAAGCTAACAGTGTTTTTGGTAATTGGTTATTAGAGGAGTTTAATTGGATAGCTACGAAACTGCATTATATTATGTAACTTTGTATTTAAGTAGTTTCCTTTGATGATATCAGCAATGTGAGTGATTTATATAGTTAGATATTGTGGATGTACATGAATAAGATGTTGTTTCCAGCCTTTGGGGAAATTATTCTCTTAATTAAAAATACTGTTTACAATATTGCTTCATATACTCTACAAAGAAAACTGTTGTTGAAAAGAGACAAAATATGACCTAGTTTCTGCCCAAGTTATGTCTTCATAGTGGGCTTTGATTTGAATATATTCTGCTTTCTAAATATACTGATCTGTATTGTTTTAAAATGTCTTAGTGTTCACTTGGGATGAAATAGCAGCTTTAGTTTTGCAAGATGAAAAAGTTATGGAGCTCTCTTGCTCAACAGTGAATATACTTAATGCTGCTGAACTTAAAAATGTTAAAAATGGTAAATTTTATGTTTTTTTAACCACAATTAAAAATTTAATCCTCCCATAGTACAGGGAGCCGCTTGGGGGATGGCAAGGCTGGGGAGTTGTAGGTGCCCCCTATTTCTCCCTGCCTCATGCCCCTTAATAGAATGACCTTAGACTCCAGGAAAAAGAAATCTTTAATTTCTAAAAAGATGAACTAGCAACAAATTTTAGAATTCAAAGAAAATTCTCTGTGTAAATTTCTATAATTTTGAAGAGTAATCAAATTATTCTGAGAATTCTTATGAATTTTAAAATATGTTTTTACATTTTAAAATATGTTTTTAGTTTTTTACATTTTAAAATGTTTGCATTTTACATTTTAAAATGTTCGCACATTTTAAAATGTGTCAGATTTTCTTTTATGACCAAAGCCTATAAAATATACTTGGGAAAGGTTTGACAGAGAACTAACTTTGATTCTGCTTTAAGTATATTTCAGCTGATTCTGTGAATCCATTTTTCATTATATATAATGCAAATATCTTCATATATTAACATCTTTATAAACATCTAAGTATACACACTTTATGTGTTCTTGTACCCTATTTTTTAGCTTTTTATTTTATCTTATTTTTTAAAATATTTATTTGTTTATTTATTTGACAGAGATCACAAGTAGGCAGAGAGGCAGGCAGAGAAAGAGGGGGAAGCAGGCTCCCCACCAAACAGAGCGCCCGACGTGGGGCTTGATCCCAGGATCCTGGGAATCACGATCTGAGCCGAAGGCAGAGGCTTTAACCCACTGAGCCACCCAGGCACCCCGTTTTTTTTAGCTCTTTAAAAAATTTATTTGACACTGAGCAGAGTGAGTGAGAGAACACAGGTGGGGGGGGGTGGGGCAGAGGGAGAGGGAGAAGCAGGAAGCAGACTCCCTGTTGAGCAGGGAGCCAGACTTGACTCAGGCTGGATCCCAGGACTCTGAGATCATGACCCGAGCGGAGGCAGACACTTAACTGACTGAGCCATCCTGGCGCCCTGCATTTTTGTATTGTTTGAACATGTTTTATATTTGATAATTCTTATTCCTTCTTATATTTCGTTTTTCTAGGAGTCTATATTGAGTTCTTAATAAATGTTTTTAGAAAATAATGGTAATGTAACTTGGGGTATTTTTAACCATATTGAAAACACAGTTTTAAATTCATTTCTAAAGACCTTGGCCATTCTCTTAATAATTCCCTTAATAGTTCTTTCAAAATTATTTATCTCTGATTAGTTCATTCCATTTGGACCAAGCAAAATTGAACAAATCTAGGCCAATAGTTTTGTGGTGGCCAAGTGGATCCATGCTATACCCTCAAACATTAGCCATCTCATAAATGCATACTTTTATTTCCAAAGTTGAATGAAAGGGTATACAGCTGGATCAGTTCAGTATATTTCACTGTGAATAGGATCCTCTCTTTGTAAAGCACAGTATTTTAATTAATTATTTTTTACAAAGATTTTACTTATTCATTAGAGAGAGAAAGCAGTGGGGGACAGAGAGAGACAGAGAAGAAACAGACTCCCCGCCAAGCCGGGAACCCAGTGTGGGGCTCGATCCCAGGACACTGGGATTGTGACCTGAGCTGAAGGCAGATGCTTAATCAACTAAAGCACAGTATTTTTAATATCCCTGTCCCTTTTTAGGTAAACATCAGAAATTTCTATCGATACATTTTTTTCCTGTTACAGAGTTCACTTAGCAAATGGATTTATGACAGAGCAGGTACTGACAACAGCTCTCGGAGGACTTCCTAGGCCAGTTACTATTTTTTGGACCCTATTTGGGAAGCTTTGTATTACACCTCCCTACCTATAAGATTGAAAGGGGAGGGATTTCAACCCCGAAGACTGGGAACTCCTGGAATTAACACACCCCTTCATTTTTCCAGTGGATCCACACCATCTGCATTCCTCTGCAATACATATTTTTAAATGTTCAACTGTTTTACAACACAAGTGACTCTTGCAATGTACTTGTGCTCTGCTTAGTTTATGTGAAGATTGTAACCCAAGATTTAGTCTGGAATTCTCATTTCCCTTTTTCAAGTTCAGAACTAACCTGAAACATTTCTAAAATATTAAGCAGAGACCAGGTGCTCTGTATTTGTTATTTGAAGTCACTTGAAAATTTTTTTCAGTTGTAATACTCAGAAACAGTATTAGCTTGCTATAAAACAAAAGTGTATCGGTTTTGGAGTTAGATGGGTTTGAGTTCAAATTTTGTTTTGTTTGTTTAATAGCTTGGACCCTAAACAGTTCATTTAACCCCCCTGAGCACTATCTTATGTAAAATGGGCATAATTGTAAAGGGCTATTGTAGCTTGTAAGATTGTTGAGAACGGGGATAATTTTATTTTTTATTTATTTTTTTAAAGATTTTATTTATTTATTTTCATAGAGAGCGAACAAGCAGAGGGAGCAGCAGGCAGATGGAGAAGCTAGCTCCTGCTGAGCAAGGAGCCTGATTCGGGAGGGACTGGATCCCAAGACCCTGGGATCATGACCTAAGCCAAAGGTAGACGCTTAACTGACTAAGCCACCCAGGAGTCCTGAGAACAGGGATCATTTTATTTAATTTTTAATAAATTCATCTTTTGTATGTCTTGTGCCTGAAATCATGCCTGGTACACAAACACTTATTGAATTTTTTTAAAGAGGGGCACCTGGGTGGCTCCATTAAGTGTCCGACTCTTGGTTTTAGCTCAGGTCATGAGATGGAATCTTGAGTGGGGCTCCATGCTGAGTGTGGGGTCTGCTTAAGATTCTTTCTCTTTCCTTCTGTCTCTGCCCCTCCCCCTGCTTGTCCTTGCTCTCTCTGTCTCTTGAAATAAATAAAATATTTTTAAAAAATAAATTTTTTTGAAGCTGAATTGAATTCTTGTGAAGATGTAATCAAATAGTGATTTTTTTTGCATTTGATTATTGTATCTTTGCCTTTTAAATTCAAAGAAATCATTTAACAAATTTCATGAAAGATACAAGTTTATGGTGAGTTTTGGGATCTATAAGTCTGCTTGTTTTGTTGTAGTCTGTTGCCTACTCTGCTGAAATGTAAGTACCTGGCACATGGTGGGCTTTTAATAAGTGCTAAAAGCTTTTCATTTCTTATTAGTCCTTTTTAATATTATTCTCCATTCTAGTGAGCATTCAGAGCAATTCCTTTTAACTTTCTTGGTTCCTAGGAGAACAGTGGATTTCCAAAGATGCAATATAATATTAAGAGCGAGCAAGAAGTCTAGAAATGGAACAGGACACCGTGAGCTAGCTGTGTTGCAATGAGAAAGTTACCTAATCTCCCTAAGTCTGTTTCCTCATCTGTCTAAAATGGTTTGCCTGCCCCACACTGCTGTTGTAAGGATTGAACAAGTTAACATAATTCAAGTATGTGGATCCAGTGTCTGGCAAATAAGAAGCACTATATAAGAGTTTATTGCTACTGTCATTATTCATTCTCTGCTTGAGATTGAAATTGCCCTCCTAAACTTCATTCAGGCTTTTAACTGAGAACTTATTCTTCCCATTGTACATACAAACTTCTTAAAACACATTCTTTTCTGTTCTAGGCATGTACCCTTTGAGCTAATTTTTTCCCTTACCTTTTTTTTTTTTTGATTCTCCAAAGTTCTGTAAATACTATTTTTCAGTAACAATGCCCTGTAGGGTACTATAATACTGCCATCCTTTGTTATATCCAGGAATTTTCTGGTTTTATCAATTATTGGCTTAAATATTAACATTATAATAACTATGTTTGGCAAATCTCTAGCCTTGATCCAACTGCAATTTATCCACAGTAAATTGCACAGATGGCTTTCTTTTTCCCTCAAATAACATGAAATTAGATGTTTGTTTTGGCAGTTCTTGTGTGGCCTTATTTAACCTCAGGCCATAGCCACTTTAGCGCTTCTGTTGGTATGTTTTTAGTACTTGCGCTGAGGTTACTTTTCAGATTAATTTAGATGACAAAATGACATGTATTTAGGCCACCAAATGCAGAACCGTTTTAGATCTGTGCTTCCTGACCCGATACTTGTCTCCCAGCGTTTTTCCTGTTACTGTAAACTACCCAAACTGTTATAAGTAAAAACGGTTAAAGTAGAGCCTTAAACATTACAAATAAACTTTAAGAGTCGGTAAGCAGTTTCTTTTACCTAGTAGAGTCATACCTAATAACCACTTTTTTTTTTTTTTTTAAGATTTTATTTATTTATTTGTCAGAGAGAGAGGGAGTCAGAGAGCGAGCACAGGCAGACAGAGTGGCAGGCAGAGGCAGAGGGAGAAGCAGGCTCCCTGCCGAGCAAGGAGTCCGATACGGGACTCGATCCCAGGACGCTGGGATCATGACCTGAGCCGAAGGCAGCTGCTTTAACCAACTGAGCCACCCAGGTGTCCCCTAATAATCACTTTTAAGCTTGATTTCGTGAGAGCACAGTTCAAAAAAAACACAGTAGATTAGTTCTTATCGTTCAAACCAAGGGAAAATGTAACTTCCTTATAGATTTCTTGATTTATGTAAGATTTCTTAGAATTATTTTTCCCCCCCAGTGTTACTTTCTTTGAACATTTTTTATTGTAAAAAAATATATATATACATATATATTTTTTTTCTTACCATTTCAACCATTTTTAACTTTTTAAAAAAGATTTTATTTATTTATTTGACAGAGAGAGAGACAGTGAGAGAGGGAACTCAAGCAGGGGGAGTGGGAGAGGGAGAAGCAGGCTTCCCGATGAACAGGGAGCCAGATGCTGGGCTCAATCCCATGACCCTGGAATCATGACCTGAGCTGAAGGCAGACGCTTAATGACTGAGCCACCCAGGTGGCCCCATTTTAACCAATTTTTTTTAAAAGATTTTATTTATTTATTCAACAAAGATCACAAGTAGGCAGAGAGGTAGGCAGAGAGAGGAGGAAGCAGGCTCCCTGCAGAGCAGAGAGCCTGATGCGGGCTCCATCCCAGGACCCTGGGATCATGACCTGAGCTGAAAGCAGAGGCTTTAACCCACTGAGCCACCCAGGCACCCCTATTTTAACCATTTTTAAGTGGACATTTCTATGGTATTAAGTATATTCACCATGTTGTGCAACCATTATCATCTCCAGAACTTTTTCATATTCCCCATTTGAAACTCTGTACCTAATGTTTTCTTTTTGATTGTTCGTCAGAAAGTAATTCTGGGGGTGCCTGGGTGGCTCAGTGGGCTAAGCCTCTGCCTTTGACTCAGGTCATGATCCCAGGGTCCTGGAATTAAGCCCCACATCGGGCTCCCTGCTCAGCGGGGAGCCTGCTTCTCCCTTTGCCCCTCTCTGCCTATCTCTCTTTCTATCTCTCAAATAAATAAATAAAATCTTTAAAAAAAGAAGAGAGAGTAATTTTGTAAATAAAGTACTTAAAAAAATGGTACTAATGGCTGGGAGGAGGGAAGTTATAAATTTATGTGTTTTTTTGTGTGAGTGAGTGTGGGACGACCTTTTGTTAACCAGTGTTCCTTGGCCTGTACTTTTAGAGCATCCTAAACTTTGTCCAAATGGCATAAATTCTGTAGTATCCTCTTGTAATATTTTATTATCACACTCTGATACTCTGTGTAGGATTTTAACTCAGTAGAATAAAGTTTTTCTGTTTAATTATGTATAACTTACAGATGAAAATTTTATTTTTTTTATTTTTTAAAGATTTTTATTTATTTGACAGAGGGAGATCACAAGTAGGCAGAGAGGTAGGCAGAGAGAAAGGGGCAAGCAGGCTCCCTGCTGAGCAGAGAGCCCCATGTGAGGCTCAATCCCAGGACCCTGAGACCATGACCTGAGCCGAAGGCAGCGGCCCAACCCACTGAGCCACCCAGGCGCCCTGAAAAAACTTTTTAATTTTAAGTGCATGTTCTGAGTTTTGACAGTTTTTTCTATTTGTTTAACTATCACCACAGTCATGACATACTTTTCTATCAAAATGCTTCCTCGTGCTCCATAGCAGTCAGTTCTTTTTTCCTACCTCTGACTCTTGGCAACCACTGTAATCTGCTTTTGGCACTAGTTTTTCCTTCTTAGGTTTTCATAAATGGCATCATACAGTATGTAGACTTCTGATTCAGATTTGTGAACATGATGGTTTTGAGATTTTAGCCATGTTGTTGAATATATTGTAGTTACTATTAATTGCTTAGTAGTATTCAGTTGATTTGATAGAACACACTTTGTTTATCTGTTCACCAACTGATAAATATTTGGCTTGTTTCTGGTCGTTGCCTATCATTTAAAAGACTGCTGTCGGGACGCCTGGGTGGCTCAGTGGGTTAAGCGGCTGCCTTCCGCTCAGGTCATGATCCCAGCGTCCTGGGATCGAGTCCCACATCGGGCTCCTTGCTCGGCAGGGAGCCTGCTTCTCCCTCTGCCTCTGCCTGCCGCTCTGTCTGCCTGTGCTTGCTCTCTCGCTCTCTTTCTCTCTCTGACAAATAAATAAAGTCTTAAAAAAAAAAAAAGACTGCTGTGAAAATTTGCTGTGAATGGGGACATACATTTTCATATATTTCCCAATTAGGAACAGGATTGTTAGGTTATATGAGAAGGATAAATTTAACTTTATAAGAAACTGAAAAACTTTCCTCAAGTGTCTGTAATATTTTGTATTCCTCACCAGCAATGTATAAGAGTTTCAGTTATGCCACATCTTCTCCAGTACTTGGTATTTTCGGTCTTTTTAGTTTTAGCTATTCTAATAGGTATGTAGCGGCATTTTGTTGTGATTTTGACTTTTCCCAATAACCAATGCTGTTGAAAATCTGTGTGCTTAGTAAATCTCTTTTTTAGTGATGCCTGCTCCACATCTCTTGTCTATTTTAAAATCAGGTAATTTGTCCTGATTACTGAGTCATAAGAGTTAAATACTCTGGATATCATTCCTTTATCACATATGTCACTTAAGAGTTATATATTCTAGATATCAGTCCTTATCACATATATCACATAGCACAGATATTTTCTCCCCGTCTGTGCTTTGCCTTTTAATTAGCAATGTCTTATGAAGGCAAATGTTTTAAATTGTGATCAAATCCAGTTTATCCTTTTTTTATGATTCCTATCTTTTATATTCTACCTAAAAAATATTTCCCTAGCCCAGGCCACAAAGATTTTCTTCTAAGTGTTTTACAATTTTAGCCTGTTTATTTAGGTCTATCACTCATTTTGTGTTAATATTTGTATACAGAATGAGGTAAAGATTGATTTATATTTTTTTCTATGTAGATATCCATCTCTATCCAACACTATTTGTTGAAAAGAATATCCTTTACGGGACGCCTGGGTGGCTCAGTTGGTTGGACGACTGCCTTCGGCTCAGGTCATGATCCCGGAGACCCCGGATCGAGTCCCACATCAGGCTCCCAGCTCCACGGGGAGTCTGCTTCTCCCTCTGACCTTCTCCTCGCTCATGCTCTCTCACTGCCTCTCTCTCAAATAAATAAATAAAATCTTTAAAAAAAAAAAAAAAAAGAATATCCTTTTACCACTGAATTACTTTGGTATCTGTGTAAAATTAGTTAACCATCTATGTGTGGGTCTGTTTCTAGACTATTTTTCCCCATTGATCTGAATACCTATATGTATACTAGTATCACACTGTCTTTAGTGTGATATTAAGTTGTGAAATCAGGCAGTGTAAGACTTTCAGTGTTGTTCTTTTTCAAAATTGTTTTGGATATTCTGGGTTATTTGCATTTCTTTTTTTTAAGATTTTATTAGAGAGTGCAGGTGTGCACATGGGACATGCGCACATGTGTGAGGGATGGGGCATGGGGAGAGGAAGAGAGGGAGAAGTGGACTCTCCACTGAGTAGGGACTCCAACATGGGGTTCCAAACAGGATCCTGAGATCATGACCCAAGGCAAAGGTAGATGCTTAACCTACTGAGCCATCCAGGTGCCCCGGTTTGCATTTCTCTGTAAATTTTAGAATCGTGGTATCAGTTTCTACCAGAAAGAGGAGTCTGTTTGGTTTTGTTTTATGCAGTTGTTCTTGCTTTAAGCTAGGCACCTGTTCTACTTAATTTGTATGGGACTCTTTTTATCACCTGAGTTTTGTTTCTGAGTAATAATTATTGTGCTTTGTGGTTCTGAGTCAGCAATATGAATTACTTATCCCTCATTCTGGCAATACGTTGTGAAGAGACAGTATTACTGTATTACTCTATTACCTCAAATAGACAGGATATTTGAAGTGTAATATAGCTGTTTATTTGCCACGTAGGCATTGCTCCAGATTTACGCAAACCAGCTGTAGTTCACTTTGTGGTTAGCCCAAAGAAAATGCTGTGGTTTTTGTTTTTATCTGTAATCTTGAATTAGCAGGGCATAAAGTATTTTTACATCTTGTTCAGAGCTCCCTTATTTGATTATTCCGTTTGTAATTGCTCCTAATATTTTTCTTATCTAGATAAGTCTAGGGTTTGAGTTTCATATTTAATTTCAGACAGAAGTGTTTTTGCATGTGTATGTTTTTGCAAAACCCTAGGAATAGTATAAAGTATTCTAAGCGGTGGTGGTTTAGATAGTAAAGAACTCCTTACAGTCAAATTAACATTTGAATGATACCTTACAAAGTTTCAAAATTCATCAGCAAGCTGAAAATACATCACTTTTGAATTACTTCAGAGTGTTGTTTAGATGTGTTAAATACGAAAGTTAAGCAATAAAAAATCGTATGCATTCTGGGAAATCACAGTTCTTTTGGAATTAACACAGAAAAAGAAGTTTTTCTTTTTGAACTTGAAATGTTAAAAAGACAAAATTATTAGGAATTTATGCTAAAAATTGTATATAATATTAAAATTACAGTATGTTCAATTCAGAATTTGGTAGCTGCATGTGGATTCTAATTATAGTACAAACAGTTGTCTGGTATCCTTTCCTCAGGAAATGAATCATTATGGAGCACTGAACTTTTTTAAATATCTGAAGGGTTGCAGACTTCAGTGCCTTTTATATTCTTTAGCCTACTTTATTATTATTTTTTTGTCTTTCCTTTTCTGTGTGACCATGTGTTTAGTGTTCCTGTCCTCTATTCTGTTTTTCTGCTGCTAATGCTATGAGTTTGGCATATAGATCATTGAGTTTAGTGAGAGGCAGTAGGATAGAGCAGGGTATGGAATTGGGAGTATTTCTGCTGAACTTCAAGAATTAAGAATCATAGGAACATACAGGCATAGGAGGTACAAGTCGTTCAAGGTACGAGGGATCAGACTAGTCTTAGAAACTTTGCCATAGTGATTCTCAGTGGATGTAAAGTTGTGGAACAGTATCCTCAAATTTCTGAAGGAAAGAAAACATGTCTCAAGCATTTTATAACATTCATTTTATTTTTCAAGTGTAAGACAAGAGACATCCTAACCCAGGGATACCAGAGAAATAACAATACTGATGACTCTCTAAAAAACCGAGAAACAAAAACATACCTGAGGACAAGTCCAGGCAACCAACAGCTGAATCAAAATAAAAAGTCAGGAATGGAGAAGCCATTAGAAAAATGGTGTGAGTTGACTCTGCTTAAGTAAAATTCTGATACTAGCAACTGTGGAAATTAGGGTTCCAGACCAGAATACAAATGTTACAAACCTTTTAAAATCTTTGTCAAAATATTGAAAATTCTCTTTCTGATGGTTATAAATGTACAGAGATTTTAAATAGCAAAACTAATATTCAAAATATTAGAGACTTTGAAAATTAAAGTGTTCTTTCTTTCCAAAAATTCATTAAGATCGGATAGTCTTGCCTCCTTTGCCTTCATTTCAGTTGTGTAAGCTAAGATAACAGCACACATCTTTTCTATGCATCTGTGAATTGTCCTCCTGCTTTCAAAATTTGGATCAGCTGAAAAAATGTTATCCTTTTCCCTCTCCTGAAGTATCTCCGGGAATTCCTTTAATGCGAAGTGTTTTGTAGGTATCGTTTCCTTTGTGACCTGGTCACTCTATGTTGCAGCCACTTTCTTCATCTATGTGGATAATTAGGCCCTCACTCAGTTCCTATAGATGCACATCTACAGTCTCTGGAGTGTCAGTGTAACCAACTGTCCCTGGCCAGCTGCTCTGTACACTGGTTTTTTTTTGTTTGTTTGTTTGTTTTAAAGATTTTATTTATTTATTTGAGAGAGAGGCAGTGAGAGAGCATGAGCGAGGAGAAAGTCAGAGGGAGAAGCAGACTCCCCGTGGAGCTGGGAGCCCGATGCGGGACTCGATCCCAGGACTCCGGGATCATGACCTGAGCTGAAGGCAGTCGTCCAACCAACTGAGCCACCCAGGCGTCCCTGCTCTATACACTGTTTATGTTCAGTTCAAATTGCACTTTCAGTGTCCTCATTTTTCTTTTCTTCGCTGAACTTTCATCCTTGTTGGCTCATTTCCTTTTTTGATCATCCATCCTCATAAATTGTCACATTGTCATGTCTGAGTATCACTGGTTGACAAGGGGATAACCACACGCTTGCTATGTATGAGCTAAAAACTAGACACACGGTAATCAAGACACTGACTTTGAAAGAAGTGATGTGAGTGATCACTGATCATGATGAGTGTCGGTTATTTATGTAGTGGCTTGTGGGTTGAAGAACTGGCACCGAGGGCGCCTGGGTGGCTCAGTGGGTTAAAGCCTCTGCTTTCGGCTCAGGTCATGATCCCAGGGTCCTGGGATCCAGCTCCACATCGGGCTCTCTGCTCCGCGGAGAGCCTGCTTCCTCCTCTCTCTCCCTGCCTGCCTCTCTTGCCTACTTGTGATCTCTGTCTGTCAAATAAATAAAATCTTTAAAAAAAAAAAAAAGAACTGGCACCGAAGTTTGTATTTTATGCACTCACTCGCAGTTAATATATAGTGGTACCTGAATTTAAGTCGTGTTGTTGAGGGTTTATTTAAGGTGAAAGTTGAGGGTGAAACTCATATGTAGCGAGGCCAGGCAGGTTGAAGACTGTCTGTAGTAGCATAACTGGCAAAAATCTCAAGTTGAATGGGAAACGTTGTGAGTGTATTAATCTTCTTCTTATTATTTTTTAAAAGATTTTATTTATTTATTTGACAGAGAGAGATACAGAGGGAGAAGCAGGCTTCCTGCAGAGCAGAGAGCCTGATGTGGGTCTCAGTCCCAGGACCCTGGGATCATCACCCAAGCCGAAGGCAGCCGTTTAAGGACTGAGCCACCCAAGCGCCCCTAATCTTACTATTATTGACAGGGAATCAGTGAATATTGTCTGAAGTTGAAATATATAAGCACAGTGATTCTAATCTCTAATCATAATCATGTAATTAATTTTAGAGGAATCTTTTAGGGACTGTCCCCTAGTGAAAAAAAATACAAAGTTCAGCAGGACTTTCTTGATTCTGTCCTTTTCTGCTGGTAGGTGGGGATCCAGTCTAGTTTTACTGAAGCAACTATCCAGCTTAAAGAACCTACTTCTCTGGCTTATGATCATGTATGCAAGACCAGTAGCATCAACTCTTATAATCTTTGGGCATTAACATAATTCTCCTGAAGTCTGGCTTTATTTCTAACGCCCATACCATTGTCACTGCAGCTTCATCTTCTCTACTCCATTATTCACTTTTGGTACTTAAGAATTTTTTCTTGTTCTTAAGCTCAGCTATGTTTTAAAAATAATTTAATACTGATACAGCAATTTTGTGTATTTGTAATGAATAGGAGGGAAGATTTTTGCATGTGTTTCATTATTAATCTGGATTAGAAGTACTCTGTCATGGTCATTCTTAAAAAAAAAAAAAAAAAAAAAATTCCAGGGGACCCTGGTGACCCAGTCAGTTAAGCGTCTGACTCTTGGTTTCACTCAGGTCATGATCTCCGGTTCCTGAGATTGAGCCGCAGTGAGCCTGGCAGAGGGCTCTGTGCTCAACAGGAAGTCTGCTTCCCCTCTCCTCCCTCTACCCCTACCCCGACGTGTGCATGCACACACACTCTCTGTCTCTCTCAAATAAATAAATAAATCTTTAACAGAAAATTCTGCTCAAAATAGTATCCCAAACGATAACATTTCTATTAATAAATATTAAGAAATGTATGAGACCTAGAGAAGAAAACCAAATCCATAAAAATAGATCTGAATTAATGTAGTGATATAGTACATTCCTAGATGGAAGAACCAGTTGATAATCATGTCAGTTCTCCCCCAAAGTAGGCTCTTCCAATTAAAATTTCAGTGGAGTTCTAAAGAAAATCTAAAGTTAAACAGAGGGCTAAATTTGAAAAAGTAGTTAAAAATTTTTTGAAGAAAAATAATTGGAGGGAGTGAGTTGCTGTCCTAAGTAGGAAGGTATAGTGCAAAGGTAGAATAATTAAGATAATGGTTTGGAGCAGGAAATAGATCTGTAGGGCAGTAGGAATAGGAAATAAGTCTGTCAAGCAGATCGATCTGCAGAACAAAAATGAGGCTACAGGAACGTGTAGACAATTTTGAACTAATAAAGCTGCATTTCAAGCAATTAGGGAGTGGATGGGTTGTTTAAAAGTGGAATTTAGAAAATTGGCTGTTTTGGGGGGGCAAACACAGCTATATCCGTATTTTACATCATAAAATTAGATTCCAGATGGAGTAAATCTCTAGACAAAATAAGGGTACTCTTTTCAGAGGCTCAAGATAGCCTTCTTAACCATGCCTGAAATCTAGAAACCATAAAGGAAGAGACCCATAGACTCAACTACATATTTAAAGTAAAAAGTACCAAAACAAAGTTAAAAGATAAAAGACAGGAGAAATATTTTTACTATATATAATAAACACAATGTATAGAGAATGTCTTGGCCAATAAGACAACCAATAGAAAATGGACAAAATATATAAACAGACATTTCAAAAAAATAGCAATGACGAATACAAAAAAATGTTTATCCTCATTAATAAAACTTGAGTTACCATTTTTTATTCAAGGGATTGGCAAAATATAAATCATTGGTCATCTCCTGTGTTAGAGTATTGTTGGGATGTAAGTTAGTGTCTTCAGTTTGATAGCTATCAGAAATTAAATATCCATACCTTTGACCCACTGGGTGTATTTCTAGGGATTTAATCTATAGAAATACAAGCATATGTGCAAAAGATGTATGCATATAGATGTCTAATAGTGAAAAATTGAGTTCAGTCTACATATTCCTCAAGAGAGGAATAAATAAATTGTAGTGTATCCATACTTTGCAATACTGTGAAGACCAGGCACCATGAAGGATAATATACTCTAGAGTCAGGTTGTCAGGCTTAAATTCTGGATTCGTCATTTACTAGTTGCATGTTGGGGCTGACTTAAATTCTCTGGGCCTCAGTTTTCTCCTCTGTAAAATAGGGATAATTGAATCTGTTTCAGAGGTGTGATAATGAAATGAACTAAACTGTATAAAACAGTGCTTAGAACATAAGTACTCGGTAATATTAGCTAATATTAAATGACCACTTTGTATTAAAAAACACATTTATAAAATTCTAGCGTGGAAAAACCCCACGGTGATTTAAGTAAACGAATTTTAGAGCAATGTGTGCATATGGCATGAGCACCTATTTGTAAATAAAATGTAAATTATGTATGTGCCTGTATTCTAATGTATGTGGATAAATTTGGAAGCATAAATTCCAGTCTTAACAGTAGTTACCTTTGAAGAGTGAAATTTGGTGGAATGGAAGCAGATTACCAGATTTTTAAAGAAATATTTTTTAGCATTTTTTTCTTAGGCATGTATTACTTTATAACTAAATTTTTGAAAAGGTTCCCATAGACTTAAGAATAGTAGAACTTCTGACTAACTTGCATCTTCCTTTTTAAAAAATAACTGCAAGAAGGTTGTGTCCTCTAGATGAAGTTTGCTTTCTTTTATTTTCCTCGGTGACTCACTATAATTTCTCTTGCAGGAACATGCTTATCCAGCTGATGAACTCATGCCTTTAACCTGTAGAGGTCGAGTTAGAGGCCAGGAGCCAAGTCGAGGTGATGTTGATGATGCCTTGGGAAAGTGAGTATTATTAACACAGTGGATGGTGTGGCAGCTCAGGATTCTGAAGTCATAGACGTCCTAGATGCAGCTTACAGTTGTATTTCTGGGGGTTGGTTAAATTTCAAGGACTGCTTTAAGTGTTGACTTTAAACTCTTTTATTTCCTTCTGTTATTTTTTATAAAAAATCAGTTTACCTCTTAGATCAGTGAAAAGTTAAGTTGCTAAGATGAATATAACTTGAAATGTGTATAAAGTCATTGACACATTATAAAGTGTTCATAGTTTAATATTTTTTATTTTTTAAAGATTTTATTTGAGAGAGAGAGTATAAGTGATGGGAGGGTGGGCAGAGGGAGAGGGAGAAGCAGACTTCCTGCTGAACAGGGAGCCCAATGTAGAACTTGATCACAGGATCCCAGGATCATGACCTGAGCTGAAGGCAGATGCTTAACTGACTGAGCCACCCAGGCACTTTGATGGTTTAAT
Organism: Mellivora capensis; assembly: GCA_004024625.1. Classification (NCBI taxonomy): domain Eukaryota; kingdom Metazoa; phylum Chordata; class Mammalia; order Carnivora; family Mustelidae; genus Mellivora; species Mellivora capensis. Next base: position 67,181 of record PISX010002476.1, on the reverse strand, counting down.
ATTTTGATGGTTTAATATTTTTATTTGCTTTAAAAGAGTTAATGAATATTTCTATTCATTTTGAAAGATACGTAGATACACTGAATATTAAATGTAATGTTTAAGCCTTTTCGGGTGCCTTCGGTGCTTTATAGGTAACATTGTACTGTAGATGCCTGGAAGTACTAGCTAATAGAAACTGCCAGTTGATAGGCATGGATATATCTGTTTATACATTCTTGGATAAAATATTCAGACTTCTAATGGTTTGTATCTCATTATACTTGTTTCTTAGATTTTCCCTGACACTGATTGATTCTTTGGACACTCTTGTGGTAGGTTTGAATCCTCTTGAATTTACTTATTTTATAAATTTCGTAATTTGCACACTCAAAATATTATGAATATAGTCATGATGCATTAAGTCTGAAGTAGAAGTTTTCAGAATTTAAGGTGTTCTGAGCTTTGCTCCTAAATAGCTCTTTCACAGTATTGAGTTGATTATGTCATGTAAATATCAAGTGAAAGTATGTAGAAGTCATGGAGGTATTAAAATAATTTATAGGTATGTTAGCTTGTGTGATGACACTTTTAATCAGGAAGGTTGTTTCCCCATTATACAAGGAGGTTGAAGCTATTGGAAGAAATTAATTCTAGAAAGTACCACTGATATTCTTGGTCCAGAATAGCATGCCACAATGATACTGAAATTGTTAAACTAGAATTCCTTTGTTCATAAAAAAAAAATTAATTTTTTCCCACCAGTGATTTTAAGCACCAAGTGTTCACTTCTTGGCAACCCTTTTTGACCTCATGGGATAAAAATCATTTTCATTAATTCCGGTTGGGATGGTTTGTAATGGCAGAGGAGAAAGATTGAGTTTCAGATATCATAATTTCTAAATACAGTATCTAATTTTCTACTTTGAGATCACTTACTATATAACAGTAGGCTTGTTTCAGGATTTTCCTTAAGACCTAATTCTCAACTTTGAGTAAATGTCTTGAGGACTGATTACTATTTTAAAAAACAAGACAAAAAAATCTTTGGGATGGCAGGAACTTTTCAGAACCAAGCTTCTCTTTCCAATATTGTTCTTTTTTCACTGGGCATTCTCTTTTTCTTTTCTTTTCCTTTCCTATTCTCTTCTCCTCCCTTTCACTTCCCTTCTCTTCCCTCCTTCCTTCTATACCAGCACCTTAGGAGGATGGCCTATGAAGTTTTAAAGAATATCCCCTTCTCGTGAATTACTCTGACTTAATTATTCTGGAGCAGGGCTTTATTACTATTTATGCTCCTAAAGCTTCTCTTTGTTTATGGTTGAGAAGATTTTTGTTGTGAAGCCTGCATTGTTTACAACTTTTACAGTTGGGTCAGGGTTTCAAAAGTTGTGACTTTATTTCTCAGAGATTATAGGAATGTGGGAACTGTATTATCATGATTATGAGAATGAGAGAATATTTGTATGCCTTATTTTTGGTTAGTGGTCCTATGTGTTCTGCTGTAATAGCGCCTCCTCTGCAAATAAAAGGCAAAGGTAATCAAGATATCCTGGGAGGCACAGATTGCCACCCTGGAAGAAGCCAAGTGGTGTCCTTGTAACTGTAGCTAAGTTATACTCTCAGGTCTACCTTGACGTGGGGGAAGTAAGTGAGGAGCAGTAGCTGTGTGTTAGGAAGGATCACAGCTGAGCTTAACTTTGTTTCTCTTTCTGTCAGCTTGGCTTTATCTTTCCATATAGCAAATTCCCCATTATCTCTCTGTAAGTGGATTTTCTTGAACATGGATCTCAGATATCATATGCTTTAAAAAATCTTATCAGAAATGAAGGAAGAAAGGTAGTATCAGCCTGCGTAACTTTCCTAAATTTAGAAATCTGTTGGCTTCTAATTGAGGAACCATTCATTATTACAAAGGTTCTGTCTTTCACGTTATACCAGTTGTATACTTTGGCTTTAATTTGCAGAATATCCCAGGACCAGCAGCAGCAGCACCTGACAACTTGTTAGAAATGGAAAATTCTAGCGCCTCATCCCAGACATACTAAATCAGACAGTCTGGGAGCGAGGCCTAGCAGTCTGTTTTTTAACAAGCTTCCAGATGATTCTGATATATGCTAAAGTTTGAGAAATACTGTATAATGATGCAGTACTTTTTAAACTTCAGTGTATTACAAGTCACCTAGGGATCTTGCCAAAATGCAGATTCTGATTCAATAGACTGAAGGTCTATTCAATAGACTGAAGGGTCCAAGAATCTGTGTTTCTAATAAGCTGCCACTTGGTGGTGCTGTTCGTGCTGGTTAGCAGGCCATCCTCTCCATGCTGTGTGGTATAAACTTGACTTCTGACTCCTTGTGGCAGGTAGTAATAAGAAGTGATCACATAATACCGATATGTGCAACCTTGGTCAAATCATTTAACTTCTCTGGGCTTCTGTTTTCACCTTAGAAGGGCCTAAATTAGGTATCTAAGTTTCCTGTTAACTATAACATGTCATTTCTTACTTATCTTTGATTCAGATTCAGATAAATAACCCCTCTATTTGTTGAAGTTACCCTCAGGAGGAGTTAAGAAAGATAGATAAAATCTTACATTTAAAAAATGATACTTAAAAGTGAATTGGGACAAATTGGAGGGGGAAAAGAAGCATGAGAGACTGTGGACTATGAGAAACAAACTGAGGGTTTGGGAGGGGAGGGGTGTGGGGAGATGGGTGAGCCTGGTGCTGGGTATTGAGGAGGGCACATATTGCATGGAGCACTGGGTGTGGTACATAAACAATGAATCTTGGAACACTGAAAAAAAGAATACTTTATAAACTCTTTACATTTTAGTCTCTAAGTAGGAATAACCTAAGTAACTTATTACACACCATAACTTTGAAAGATAAAAATTCATTTTGAATTTTTATTACTATTTGAAACATTTTTTTAAATTGAATTTTTTGTCTAGTTTAAACAGAAAATTAGTTTAGAAAATTTTTTCCTACATTTAAAAGGAATTGTTTTGGTACATTTTAGTAATATACTTAATAATATTTCTGATTTATCTTACCTTTACATTGTGATTATTTTATCTGACTTATTTGAAAATATTAATAGAACATATCATGTGTGATCTTTATATTCCACGTTACCATGAAATCTGTAGAAAGATAAATACCAAAACAAATTAAAGATGATGAGGAAAGGAAGAGACCTGAATTCATCTTTGTTATCAGCTAAGAGCTTAAAGAGCTCATTAAGTAATAGAGCAGTTGGGATGAATTTTCTAACTAGTTATGGACAAAGAGAATTCTTTCTACTTTTTTTTTTTTAAAGATTGTATTTATTATTTTGACAGATAGAGATCAGAAGCAGGCAGAGAGGCAGGCAGAGAGAGAGGGAGGAAGCAGGCTCCCTGCTGAGCAGAGAGCCCGATGCGGGGCTCAATCCCAGGACCCTGAGATCATGATCTGAGCTGAAGGCAGAGGCTTAACCCACGGAACCACCCAGGGGCCCCATAGAATTCTTTCTACTTTTAATCTCCTTTGAAACGAATAACATTGGTATAATTCTTGGGAGTAATTCTCAGGAGATAGACCTAGGAAGAAGAATAAGATTAACAAAATGATACTAAAAAGTGTATGTGTGGATGAGTGGGGAGTAGCACAGTTGTGTTTCATTCTAAAAGTGATTCAGGGCTGTTTGCATCTGCACTTGTTGCTACAGAATTTACATGGATTTAGAAGTTAATAAGGAGGAGCAGTTTTTTTTATTAATTATTTTTAAATTTTTAAAAGATTTTATTTATTTGTCAGAGAGAGAGAGAGAGAGAGCTCAAACCGGGGGAATGGCAGGCAGAGGGAGAAGCAGGCTCCCCACTGAACAAGGAGCCCAGTGTGAGACCGGATCCCAGAACCCTGGGATCATGACCTGAGCCGAAGGCAGACGCTTAACTGACAGAGCCACCCAGGTGTCCCAAGCAGTTTAAGGGCAGGCTTGATAGTATATTTTACTCAGAACTTACCCTGACTTTTACTTTATTTGAATTTTAGTCAGATATTCTTAGGGAATGTTTTATACCTAAATTAGAATTTTTAATGAAAGAAATCAAGTGAAAAAGCACTCTGAAATATTATCAAATAAAAAAGGTTAAACAAGCAAGAAAAGGAGAACTACTTTTAATGGATCTGGGGTCTAAATACCATGTAATTGCGTAGCTGTTACCGAACAACCTATCACAGCCACTAACCCCGGAAATGAACAGGTAAGGCCCGGCACTGCCTCAGCCAGCTGCTCTCTCCCTGGGAGTGCCGAGGGACTGGACATAGCAGAAGCAGAGCTCCTGGCGGTTGTGCCAACACTGTTGTTGAACAGACTCTGATAAACCTGTGGCCAGAGAAGCCCATAACTCAAGAGAGGAAGGTTTGGAAAAGAGAAGGGGAGAGATTTCTTTCGGGGCCTGGCAGCTGGGGAGGCAGCAGGCACAGCCCTTAATACAGACCTCGCCACAAACAAGGTGGACACCTAGAGTTTTATAAGGCGAGGTTGGGGGTGGGGATATGTGCAAGAGAGCAGGCAGGGTGCGTGTGATTGTGGGCGGAGGTGGGTAGGTGTTCATCCCATGATCGGGGCAGGGAAGGGGGCATGTAGGCTGTGGTCTTCTAGGCATTCCATTGATATCAGGACTTTTCTGGTCTGGCGGTTGGAATGTTCTGGTCACTGCAAAATGTCAGTGACTCAGGAAAGTATGATGAGCAATAAGCGCAATGGGTTGTAGCTAGAGCATGAGTTAAGTGGTCTTGTCTATTTCTGGTTTTAACTGTTGGGCTTAATAGTTGAGCAAGAGAGCTCTCTGACACAGCCTTGATTTTTTTTTTTTTTTAATTTTTATTTATTTGTTAGAGAGAGGGAGAGAGAGAGAGAGAACAAGCACAGGCAGACAGAGTGGCAGGCAGAGGCAGAGGGAGAAGCAGGCTCCCTGCCGAGCAAGGAGCCCGATGTGGGACTCGATCCCAGGACGCTGGGATCATGACCTGAGCCGAAGGCAGCCGCTTAACCAACTGAGCCACCCAGGCGTCCCCACAGCCTTGATTTTGACTGAAAAATCAAAGCAACTATGTAATGCATTGGCCCCTTCATGGAACTGATCACAAGATTCCACAGAATTGTTAACCTAGTTAGGATTCTAGACCCTCATGGTGATAATGATAATAATCACAGTAATGATATTAAGCACTTCCTAAGTCAGGCACTCTACTGAAAATACTTTACATATATTACCTCATTTAAGAGGGCAATCCTGTAGGAGTAGATATTTCTTCTTTTTATGGTTGAAGGAAGAGGCTCAGAGATGGAAGTCACTTGACCAAGATTACTCAGGTAGTGAGTGAAAGAAACAAGATTACTCAGGTAGTGACCAAGATTACTCAGGTAGTGAGTGAAAGAACTCAGGTAGTGAGTTCAAAACAGGGCTTGCTCTTGATTACAACATTAAACTCCTTTTTAGTTAGGGGTCAGGGTATCCACGTGTGAGGATTGCAGGTGGTATGTGGCTTAGGATTAGTCAGTCATTCTCTGAAGGGTGTGCTCTCTTTTGAGAATAAGCAACCTGTAAAATGATGTTTGGCGAATAGGGTGGTATTTGTGTTGTTTTGACTTGGAAACCAAATCCTGGTGGAGCTCATCTCATGTCGCTCTAGGTCATGGGTAATAAGAAACAAGTTAACAGTTCTGATGATGCTTGTTTTAAAGTCTTAATGATTTCTGTGTATCTAAAAAAGAAATATATAAAGATTCCTTATAATGTAGGCATTTAATTTTGGTGGGTTTTAGATACCACGTTTTTATCATTGGCTTAAGGGAAACATTTTATATGTGTCACTTTTTAGAGTCTTACTGTATTAACTTTTAGTATTTCATTCTAATGCTATTTCTCTTTGACTTGGTAGAACTTTATTTTCATAATTTTCTTCTCCTAGGTATTAAATAAAACTAAAGAATTTGAAGATGCGGTGAGAAAAGTTTTAAGAGATGTTAATTTAGATAATGATGTAGTTGTATCAGTCTTTGAAACAAACATCAGAGTTCTTGGGTAAGTATGTAAGACACTAAAGCTATAATTTTAATAACAGAAAAGCCTAGGGTATACTGTGTATTTCTTGATGGTAATAAAGCAAGATATTTCTTATGTTTAAAAGATAAAAGTTGGGATATTATGAAACAGAGGCTGTGGGATGACTGCATTATATTAGGCACAGACAGCAGCAGACTTTGGAAACAGTTGTGGACTCTCCTCACCCTCCCCCATCTTGTTAAAAAAGGATTAGAGGTTGAACATTTGCATATTAGCTATAGCTCAGGTTTTTCACTAGTTTCCGTAGTTTGCTAATCTTAGCCAGCACCCCTTCAGGCCAAATGAAATTAAATGTATAATACTACCTCTCAACTAAACAGTTTGAAATGTTTTTAGAACATTAAAAAATACTGAATTACAGGATTTATTAATTCAAGTTTCAGCGTTATTAAATTTTTATATTTAATGGTTACTTTTATGTTATTGTAACACATTTCCTTTTGACAGGTAAAGTGAGTCTCTCAGTTTAGGAAATATTTATGTAGCTTTTCACAGAGTTTGTTAATCTAGTATATTTAATACGGAATTGGGGAGGATTTTTTTAGTGCTATACTGTGAGAGTTAAAGATTACATGATGATATCACTGAGTTAAATTTTAAAGTTGGTAGAATCAAAAGTTGTCAAGTCTTTTGTTTTTAAGGATCTTCTTTATTTTAAGAAATTTTAAGGTATTTGAGAATGCCAAATACTTCACAGCAGATAGAACATTTAAAACTTTTTTATATTGTCTGTGTTTTGTCATAAAATGAGTGGCCAGAGTTAGGTGTAAAAAAGAAAATGTTCTGAGGTCTTTCCTTATGTGTGCTAAATTGTTGATAACAAGATACCCACATCTTTTTAGGTGGTGACTTTTAAATATGTGTAAGAAGTGGATAATGTTTCATCTCTGTGATTGTAGGGGCCTTTTGGGTGGACACTCATTGGCAATCATGCTGAAAGAAAAAGGGGAGTACATGCAGTGGTACAATGATGAACTTCTCCAAATGGCCAAGCAATTGGGTTACAAACTTTTACCAGCTTTCAATACTACCAGTGGCCTTCCTTATCCAAGAGTAAGTAATTCTGAAAAATAAGGCAGCCTTTATATTCTTCCTTTGTGGTCTTAAAAAAATGAATTTTTGTAATTGGAGCCATTGTTCATCACGTGCTTAAGGCTGAAGAAAAATACTTCATAGCTATATAAAACATTTATTTTGACATTTCAGTTTTGCATTTGAGTGATATGAGAGTTTAGATTCGTTTAAGGCTTTTATGTGTCACCATGTAACAGATTAGATTATGCTGCAGAAGGAAGAAACAGATGCCAGACTGGAATTTGAGCGCAGAATTATTTGTGCAGAAGATACAGTTGAAACAGTGAGAGTGGGCGTTGGCTCTCCAGAAGAGAGGATATGGAGAGAACATGGGACAGAAGGGAATGAGGAGGGGTGCCTGCGTGGCTCAGTGGGTTAAAGCCTTGGCCTTCAGCTCCGGTCATGATCCTAGGGTCCTGGGATCGAGCTCCGCATCGAGCTCTCTGCTCAGCAGGGAGCCTGCCTCCTCCTCTCTCTCACTGCCTGCCTCTCTGCCTACTTGTGATCTCTGTCTGTCAAATAAATAAATAAAATCTTTAAAAAATAAATAAAATTAAATTTAAAAAAGAAGGGAATGAGGAAGTAGAGCAATGGAAAGGAGGGGGGGGTTCAGAGACTCTGGAGGAACCACACAGTGGTAGCCTTGGTATGATGAGGTACTTAAGATGAGGTACTTAGGTACTTAAGAAAACACCTAAGACAAAAGGAGGTGTTTTAGAAAACAATTGGAGAATTAGATGCAAACAGACCCTTAAAGGATGTAATGTGGGAGAATAAAGGGGAGGGAAGGGTTCAAACTAGGTGAAAACACAGGAATCATTCATTTTGAGTTTGGTTTTTTTTTAAGATTTTATTTATTTATTTGTCAGAGAGAGGTCACAAGTAGGCAGAGCAGCAGACGGAGAAGGGGAAGGAGGCTCCCTGATGAGCCTGATGCAGGGCTCCATCCCAGGACTCTGAGATCATCACCCAAGCTGAAGGCAGAGGCCCAACCCACTGAGCCACCCAGGTGCCCCCATTTTGAGATTCTGGGTTGGTAGTACAAGAGAGCCGGTTGCAGAGTCAATTGAGGGAGTTTTGTTCCTCCTCCCCCCACCCCCCCTCCCCGAGAAAATGATATATTTAAAGCAAAGGGGGAAAAGCCGTTGAATATGGAAAGAACTTTATATATTGGTTTATTTCTTTTTTTTTTTTAATTTTTATTTATTTATTTGAGAGAGAGAGCAAGAGAGAGAGAGAGCATGAGCAGGATGAGGGGCAGAGGGAGAAGCAGACTCCCCGCTGAGCAGGGAGCAGGGCTTCGTCTCCCGGCTCCAGGATTTCGGGATCATGACCTTAGCCAAAAGCAGCTGCTTAACTAACTGATCCACCCAGGCCCCCCTGATTTATTTCTTTATTAATGCTATTGGTTTCTCCCTCTTGTCCAAGTCAGACACCTCAGCCATTACTAAGTTGTGATAATTTTTCTCTTTTCTTCCTGCTGGTATGCTAGTTGAGCAATATAATTCCTAAACTATTGTAAATACCTATCTTACTCCTATCTTACTCTTTTCTCTCTGGCTTATTCTTTAGAGACTTAAAAAATTAATCTTACTAAAACGATTTTTATCAAACTATCCTCAGAAGTTTTACTGACTCCTTATTGTACAGAGTATCTTTTTTTTTTTTTTTTTAAGATTTTATTTATTTGACAGATCACAAGTAGGCAGAGAGGCAGGCAGAGAGACAGGAAGGGAAGCAGGTACTCCCTGCTGAGCAGAGAGCCTGATGCGGGGCTCAATGACAGAACCCTGAGATCATGACCCGGGCGGAAGGCAGAGGCTTTAACCCACTGAGCCACCCAGGCGCCCCTGTACAGATAATCTTTTAACTTTCAGAATTTATTATGGTTTGGCAATAGACTTTCTGACGTGCTCTCAGAAACTCACACCCCAATGAAATGAGTGTTCCATTTCAGCCAGAAGAATCTAATAGTGCCCCCCCCGCTCCCAAACACCTAAAGTCATCTTTTTCTTTATTTTTTGTTTTTTTCTATTTCCATGCTGTTAGGCCTTTCATCTCTATTGCCTGGAATAACTTTTTTCTCCCAGTATAAATCAAGTAAGACTCACTTTCACCATCAAGAAACCTTTGACTAGAGAGCATAATGTAGAGCAGTGCTTTTCAAACTAGAGGCATAATACTTTACCCACCAATTTAGTGGATCATGACCAACACTTTTTTTGTTTGTTTAGAGAAACAGACTATTAAATCTCTTCCCTAAATTTCTCAGTTTTGATATTTTGAATAGCTCTTCTGCAAACATCTTTGTACAGATCTCTTTACTTCTTCCATAGGGTAAGTTACTAGGAGAGGAAATAGTAAGTCCCAGAAATAGGGAATGTTTTTTAAGGCTTTGTGTACTTATTGCCCAGTTGTTCTACAGAAGGGTTCCACTTTTATAGTTACTCAGTGTTTTATAAAAGTGTATGTGTCGTTGTACCACTGTTGCCAACAGTGTGTATTGTTATTATTTTCCCAATTGGATGAGAAAAAGTGCAGTCTTGTTTTAATTGGAATTTCTTTGCTTTTTGGTGTGGTTAAACTTGTTTGTTGATCTTTTTATTTTCTTAGCATATTAAAATTAAAAACAAAGTTATTTCAAATAACCCAGGTTTTTTTTAGTTGAGTCTACTTTTTTTTTTTTTTTTTTAGATTTTTATTTATTTATTTATTTGACAGAGATCGCAAGTAGGCAGAGAGGCAGGCAGAGAGAGAGGGGGAAGCAGGCTCCCCGCTGAGCAGAGAGGCCCATGCGGGG